>ML795574.1:429643-469372 GCA_009831015.1 Picea engelmannii | reverse complement strand
ATTTTCTTGTTGGAATTCACTACATAATTACCTTTTTCCATTCACTAGTTCAATTAAATAGTTGATTTAATATCCCTACAGCTATCCCACTCAACATAATAACACCACCATGAATGTTGATCATTGGTGTAACCAAACACTACAATAGGTTCTTTAGTCACTCCCTAATTAAATCATTGGTGGCATCATTTTTCCTTCTGAATTAAGTGTGGGTGGACATATCATTTCAGAGGCATAATCTTTTGGGATATCGTCATTTTCCCCTTGATGTTGGAGCTCTTCTTTGTAAGCCAGAAGTAACATGACAATTAAATTTCTGATTTCTTTGGGTTTGGATCTCATGGGATGTTTATCCATCCATGATCATTGTCGCCAGACCAAGTAGGAAGGGACTCGCTCTCTATCCCTTTTTCTGTTTATTTATCTCAACTGGAAAATAGAATTTCTTTGGGAAATTGGGATCATAAACAACATTTTCATTTGGAAGATTTCATAAAGTAATCTAGTTATTTACCTCAATGCTCGCATGCAATATATAACATTTCATTTTCTTTTAATTTGGGCACTAATTATGTTGGGCACCATACGCCAAGGAAATCCTCCAAGCCTATACAAAGTGGATACACCCTACAACATACTATAAATGGGATGTGGAGTTGACTTTTAGAAAAGTAGAGATCTTATATAGAAGTCAAGTCCTAAAGTTCAGCATTACCAGAATTATGTGTTTGATACAATACTAGAATGTTGTAAACAAACCAGGTGTGTGAATTAGCTAGTTGATAGAACCAAAGTGTTGAGTTTGACACTTTGATATAGTTGAATTGTAGTTTGTTGTGTAGGCTCATTTAAACATGGAACAAAGCCATTATTTTTTGTGTGTCAATGATTAGAAATAGAAAATGTTTTCATTGAGAATTGAATATATGGAAAAGACAAAAAAAAAATCGGTAGAGGATCCATGTTGACGAAGTGGATAGGCCATAGGCCTATCATTTATGGATCAGAAGATATCATAACAAGTTTTTTAGAGACCTTGAAATAGCTACCATGGGTAAATCCTTGAAGAGGGAGAAGTTGGAATACTTGAGAGACTTCAATAGGCAGATCTAAGAGGAAAATTTGTATTAGAGGCAGAGAGAAGATGAGCTAGAAAAAGAGCTTTCCAAATGCTAGGGTTCCTTCACCACCATGATGGAATAATTAGATAGGAGAATATTGCAGCTCTTGCAATTGGGGGATAAATTCACTGAGATGGATAATTGGAAAGAGGAGAGGTTCTTTGAATTCACTTCTCAGTTATACTACTACTTAGCAATGAAGGAAGAGGCCTTGAAGGAGATCAAATAAGTTGTCTAAGACCACGCAAGCCCCTTTCGTTGCCACTCCCAAACCCAACACCATGACCACATCAAGCATAGTAAACTCGCCTTTGAAGACCCTTCCTCAAGGAACCTTTGATGACTTTGAAAATCACACTAGAGGCATCGGTTCCAAGCTCATGAGGTAAATGGGATATGATGGCCAAGGGATTTTGATCCCTACTGTAGCTCAACAAAGACCCAAGTATGAAGGCCTAGGATTTAGTGGACAAGGATCTAACACAAGTGTAGCTCAAACCACCTTCATCAAGACAAGAGGAATTGGAAAAGAATCCATTCCCATGGAGGAAAAGGATGTTGGAAAAGGAGTGTACAACAAGCCAGTCAAATATTTGCATAGAGGCTTGGAAGAGGGCAGCAAAGAGACAATTTTTCCATCCATATATGATCCAACTCTTAGGGGACCAAGCAACCAAGCTTGCAAGCATCATAACAAATCAAAAAGGTGTGGCATAGTTTGTTTATGTTGCAAGAAAAGGGGTCATAAGGCTAGCAATTGTTGGCACTCTAGAAGGACAAGCAACCCATACAGGAACTATTGCCAATACTGTAAATTGACTGGACATTGGGAGGCCAAATTTTGGAGGCTTCACTCAAAATTCCATCCCAAGCATCAAATAGTCAAGAATAAAGCTTCGAGAATCAAGGCCAAGGAGAAAGAGGAGCTTCTTTCACTTGCAACCCAAGGAGCAGCGGTTGTTCAATGACCTATTGCACCAGTGAGTGTCATCTCCAACCATGAGATAGAAAATAGGATTATGTCAAAGGCATCCTTTATCCATCTCTTGTCTTCTATCCTGTAGTAGAGGTAACCTTTATTGGATACTTTCTAGAGTCTGCTTAATGATCGAAGAAGAATATTGAAGGGATTTGAAGCTTAAAGATTATATATTTTTTTCAATGGCTATAAATTGGAAATACATACCTCTATTGTTTTGTAGGACATGGGGATACAAAAGAGAAGCCTTCAAAACTTGATACAAATAAAAACAAAGAAATAGATAATTCCATGCCAAAATGTGAAAACAAAGAAACAGTCCAATCAAGAATGGAAGTTGGAGCAGGACCCACTAAGTTCAATGTAGTTGATCACCAATCTACCCTTAGAAAAGCATTAATAAGTAAGAAACATAATTTTTTTGGAAATCTTTCAAAATTTGTAGAAAATTTATTATGTAATATACAACACACACCCTTTCTTTGTGCAAATTCACATAATTATGTGTTGTTGGTGACAGAATTGGAAGAATTTTTACTTATTCATAAAGACTCCCAAAAGATAAAATAAGTATCTAAAAGTGTTGACCAAGACAATGATTTTAAAGGCGTTGACTAGTTGTTCTACAAAAAGGTTTTTTTCGTCGGAATCCGTCGATAGAATTTACATGAATCACTATTTTTTGTTGTTCAAAATCCATTTATGAATGCAGAAATGGATTCATCATACTGAAAAACTCCTAGGGCACTCGGATTATACAGAAATAATCACTCAAATCTATGAATCCAACAATTCCTCGCAGGATTTCGGGCAAATATCCCCGGAAGAAATCATCATTTAGTAGAACCTTTAGCCTACGGCAATTTTAAATACAATTCAAAATTGTATCAATTATGACCACGTGCATTAGATTTCTTGAAATTATTTAGGATATTTTAGGAGCATAGAAAAAATCTTGAAAAGAAAATTCCATTCTTTTGGTTTTTTTATCAATCTTACCCACAACTACACCTATTGATTCACCTTGTTCACCCACCAGTTAACCTTCCCCTTCATGTCTAGAATATTTTCACCATTACCACAAAACCCCATCTCATTTTTCTATTGATAGTTGTGTCCCAAGCCCACTCGAGCACTCTTTACAAATATGCATTACATGGATGCTATCAACCCTTCTTTGCCTTCTACCTCCTATGTGGATGCTTACATTATTCCTCTCACCAACCCTACATCTCTCGATCCCTCTTTACTCTTAATGACTAAGGATTCATCCTAATGCACACTCAACCTCCTCTTTACTCATAATTGCAAGATAAATTATAGTAAATTGGTCAAAAACTTGTAAACATTGTGGATTGAATTTGGAGACAATTTTTCTAATAAGAACACAACAAGAACTGTTCTTGAGGGTGATAAAGTATAAGGGAAACCATATTAAAATCGCATTGAGAGGCAACATCACAATATATCCTTGAAATAAGAGATTAATCCTATAGTTCGAATCTGGCGACGTCTTAGTAAAATAGAGCCAACATGTGATGTCATAAACTATCTTGTCTATTTTAGGACTAAAAGAATTACATGATAGAAGTCAAACATCATAATACTATTGAAGAAAATATTATTTACATTAATTATACATTTTATGTGACAATTCGTTATGAATAATTATTTTAGTTTAATGGTTTATATATGTTGTCAAGTTATTTTTATTTTTGTTATGTATTGGACATCTCCAGTAACACTTCAATTACATATCCATGATGAATAACTTCTCCAATTTAATGATTTGCCTATTATCTTGTTGTAGTTATATCTCTAGTTATGGTTTTTGTATGCAGTCCCAACATCAATAGAAAATACATTATCGGTATTGGGAGTAGAGGAATTGTTGTTTGGAGTTCGAGTGTTTACTGAAAAAAGACTAACCTACAAATAGCATGATTTTGTGCATGGCTATTACCATTATTATGCATGAATGTTTAGCGTCGACAATATCAATGTTGCACGAGAACATTTTGACATGGATCTACTTATTTATATTGCATTGAAAGAAAAAACTTTATGAGTGAATTTGAATGGTTAAAGGATGAAAAGTTTTTACTTATTTGGGGTCATCGGCAATGTATACATACTTTTTATCGTTCTTCAATGTATGCATATAGTGGTGGAGTACTACATATTTACAAGAAATAGTTGAAAGATGTATTTATCCAATATGGAGATATATACGAAAAATAAAACATATTATTTATAGACGAAGGTCAATACCATTCAAAAGTCAATAATGAGGAGAACTATTTGAAAATGACATCAAGTTGGACATTTGATGGTTCATATGAAAGAGATAAAAATATAAAAACAATGTTGTGTTCATTGTTGAACCACATGGGGCCTCGTCCAAACATGAGGAGTTGGTTAACAACATTCAAATTTAGAAGACATGTGTGAGGAGAATTGCTTTATATTGCAATCAAGTTGTACATTTAATGGTTCGTATGAATGAGATATAAAAACAATTTTGTGTATTTTGATGATAATTGCATTTGTTTTAGTAATACATTATTGGCAAAAAAAACGTGAATAGAACTATGGAGGTAATGATGTTTTTGAAAAATTGTATATCATATTTGTAATTATTAAACGTAATATTTTAGCAATGTACATATAGAAATATTAATCAGATTGTGTGTTGTATTTCTTTGCTTATAAATACAAGATTATTAAATAAATGGTTGATTATATTTCATATGAATGGAGTCTTATTACATGCAATTCATAAAAGATCAATACAAAATAAATCTATGTCAAGAAATCTAGACAATGAAACAAGTACAAAGATTTATTTGATATGCCCATGGTTTAGAGAATTCTTTGAACAATGCCTTTTTGAAGTTGGTTTATGGACATTTGCGCAACAAAAAAATGTGAATCGTTTTTTTTCCCCTTTTTATTCACAAAACATGATTGAAAAGGGAGCAATTTAAAATCATATTAACACAAGATGATTGTGACACCATACCAACAAATGGTTGTGTTAGTGTTGGGAATCCAAATGTATATCTAAAACCTTTAAATAAAGTCTGGGAGATCTTGAAGTGTGCTTATGATGGTAGAAACATTGTGAGTGTACATGACTCAAAAGAAAAATAGGTTTGTAATTATGAAGGGAACTATGTAATTACAAAAGACTATAAATGTGACAATGTGAATGACACATTTGTTGGATCAATTGTGGCCTTGTGTGTTGCACATAAATGTTGTTACTAATGTGAGGTTTATTGTATAAAACATGAAACTAGTTTGTTAAATAATGTAATAAATTGTTTTTCTTAAGTTTGTGCGTGTGACTAAGTTTTTAAGGTTAAAAAGGTCTTCATATTTTTATAGATTCAGTTTTTCTAGATTAAATGTGATTGAAACTTATTTTATATATCCAGTTTTGATAGATTAAATGTGATTAAAAATTAAGTACGAAATTGAGGTTTGCAAAGAGTCAAATCAGATACTAAAAGTGCTAATATCGATTTCCAAAAATGCAAAATCAGATTTATATCGATTTTCAAAGGGCAAGATCATATTAAAGAGGTAAAAATAGAAAAACAATTGTGACAATGTGAATGACACATATTTGTTAGATCAATTGTCACCTTGCTTGTTACACCTGAATAGTGTTTGTGAAGTGAAATCTATTGTAATAAACATGAAACTGGTTTGTTAAATAATGTAATCAAATATTTTTCTAAGATTTTCGATGTGTGGCAATGTTTTTATGATTAATAAAGTCTTCGGAATTTTATATATTCAATTGTGTGACTAATTTAGTAGTACTTGTACATGATGTGTAACCAACTTTAAAAGTTATGAATGAAATAGATTGAAATGATTGAAAATTAAGGGCGAAATTGGAGTTTGTAAAGTGCAAAATGAGATTCTAAAAGTGTTAATATTGGATTCCATAAGTGCAATGTCAGATTCCGAAAGTGCCAATATCGGTTTTCAAAAGTGAAAAATTAGAGTCTGAAAATGCTTTCAAAACTGTAAAATTTGATTCTGAAAGTGCCAATTTCATATTCTAAAATTGCAAAATCTAGTTCCAAAAGTGTCAATATTGAATCGAAAGTGTAGCTTTGGAACCCATTAATAGCTCTTTTGGAACCGGATTTTTCACTTTAGAAACCCCATTTTGGACTTTACAAACGTTGTTTTTGGTTTGTCTTTGGAGAGGCTTAGACAAGAATTAATTTGATTTTATTGAAATACACACACAGAGATATATATGATGTATGTAAGTATGTGTATACATAAATGTATAAGAGGATTGTTTATATTTCGAAGTGAATAGGTTTTTTAACTTGAACTCTTTTATCTCCCAGATGGGGTGACAAATGGCTCTCAATTTGCGACAGGTGGCGATAGGCACCATCAGGAGTTAATAAACCTTGTCGCCGGCCTCCCTTCCATCCATATCAAATGACCCACACTCAGCTAGAAGTTATGGTAGTGCATTGGGCACTCCAGGGTGACTTAATGGTGTCTTGCACGAACCAGGTTGGGCGTACAAAGAAAGGTACCAGAACCAGCAGAGCAGTCACCTCGGCTTTCATGGAATTCGCCCCCATCATCTCGCAAGACACTATGAAGGCCTATGCCCTTGAGCGCTCTCCCATTATATCTTTGTTGTATGTTCCCTTGCTCCTTGGCTCCCTCTTGCTCCTGAATGTTTGGCCACCCACCATCAATCCTCCATTGATTTTCCTACACAGTCCCACCCATAACTCCTACACCATGCCTAGGGAGAGTGGAAAATCTAGAAGGGGTTCATTGTATTACAATGCCCTAACCATACGCAATAGGCTCGACCCCTCTCAACTCACTCTCATCACTACCAGTAATCCCGACCAATCCATAATTGGCCTCAGCAACCCCTGCCTCGAACCTCTAATCCTACAATTGACTATGGAAGTTGCCCTATCGAAGAGGAAATTCTCTCTCCTGAGCAGCTCACTCCTTCGTTGAACTTTCATCCTGAAATTTCCCCTCTCAGAGCCCATACTCCGGACCATAGTTTTGGCATTGTAGGATGCATTGTGGAGGAAGAAAATTCTCCTAGTTGGAAAATGGAAATTACATCGATAGCTACGAACGCAAACTTAGAGATGGATGCAGAGTTGATGGAGGAGCCACCTCCGCCCACCACGCTTCGACTCCCAGATGAGCATCTTCAGCTCATTTTTGAACTGCGGTAGAAACTTGACAACCAAGCACACATACAACGAATTATGGGATAGAGAATGGACCTCATGTTCGACGCCATGACTGAAGCTCCAACAAGCAAGTGGTGCCCAACCTACGGCTAGAAATTCATCCCAACTTACAGCGCTCATGGCAGCCCGAGCACACATTTGGACTAGCTCCCCAACGTGTATGTTCCTCTTTTGGCTATGTCAATTAAGCAGAGAATAGAGATTCTCTATCTTACGATGTATGTTAGTCGTCCATGGCCACTAGTTAGTCAGTCATTATGACCATTTTTTACAGTTAGTCATTTACATTGTCTTGTTCAAACAGTTATAGTTGCTCTCGAACTTTGATGGCCACCTATCCTAGTTTCCCATACGTGGCAAGACAGATGGCAAACTCCAGATTTTGTAATGCCATGCATTTTTGTGAATATTAATATATAGTTCCTTTTATTTACAAAAAAAAAAACTTCAACTCTTTTATGTGATGAAGTGATAGGTGAGAGTAATGTAGATATAGAAAACTAAAAGAATGTTTTTTATTTAGACATAGAGTATAGTTCTAGGTTGTCAAGAACATACTTTACCCATCATCAACTTTAAAAATGCTCATAGGTATATGCAATATGTAATTTTTTTAATACAATTATTGATTTTTTCCATGGAAAAATAAATAAAATATGTATGTTTATTTGTTTGTATATTTATGTGTGTGTAAACAAACACACATACATGCATCAATATGTGTGTGTGAGAGAGAGAGAGAGAATTATTGTGAGGTTGTATGAGGGCAATACTATCACAATGCAAGTTCACTTAATGGAATCTGTTGCATCCGTTAAAGCTAAAATTATAGAAAATAAAATAAAAATAAAAAAAAGGGGGGGAGGGGGGTGGATCCTGACAGCCCCATAGTGCCTTCTATACATTGATAATTATTTGGATGATCATCATTTGTTGTTAGATAATGACATTGGTAATGATTCTATGTTATACCTAGTTATCTATCTTCATGGAAGATATGCAAGTAAGGATATATTCTCCTTGTCAAAGGGTTGCTCATTTAAGGATACATTAAATAGAAAAATATCTACATCTATGTCGACTCATCCGCTAAATGTGTATATTGTGGAGAAATCAGAGGAGGTTCCGCTACTAGAGGTAATTGAGGAGATGGACCATAGTATCCAATATTCTTTCATACTCTGATCTAAAGTGGTAATATGTTAGTTTAATGTTTTATGTCCTTTTACATCATCTATGTACTTGTGGCTCTATTCGAAATAGAAAAAGGATTGTGAGGTACATCTCATTTCCAAAGGGTTTTTATTGTCCATTTTCATAATCTTGTTGACTATTAAAAAAAATGAGGAGGGTCCATAGTACTAAGGAAGAGCAGTCATTTTTGTTACCCCATGGTTCCCATAATTTAATCCATATAATATGTCTATCATCAAAATGCCTATTTGGGTGCACCTCACAAATATACTAATACAATTTCGGAAGTTAACATTTTTTTAAGACATCAAGAATATATTGGGTAGACATTTAAAAATAGACATCTATCATATTAAGCTTGGAATTTTTACAGATGTTGGTATATGTGTGGAGTTTGACATTAATAAGGGATTATTGAATAAGTTACTACTTCAAAGGAAAGACTCAATATGGACTCAAGAAATGGATTATGAAAATACAATTTTCGATATCGGATCTTTCAACAAGTAGGACATTTGTAAGATTCATGTCCCCAAGAATGAGCTTAAACTAAAAGAAAAAGGAAATAATCCAAAACCCAAAATATGACAATGTTTTGAGAAATGACTCTCAAATTATGAAGAGGAATAGATACCAATGGATGCCCAAAAGTGTGGATTGAGGAAACAACACCATCTGTGGTGGATAGAGAAGAAGAAAATAATATTGAAATTTCCCTCTTGGGAGTGATAGTTGCAAATGAAGCCACAACAAGGAGAATGAAGAGACTCCAAGAATATTACAAATTCAACTCTAATAAGCAATTGGTACACCAACCAAACCCTAGACATTTTAATTATGATATACGGTTATTCCTTATAGAACTTTCGTCAGGGCGGGGTGATTGAGGTCAAAAAGAAGAAAGGGAAAAAAGGTGGTATCGAAGATTTTTATTTTTTTTTAAACTAAAAGAGGGAATTATATTTATATATATGGACAGTAAAAGTACAAACACACCAAAGAGGGCCTGCCATAGAGGAAACCAGAACCTTGCTTCAGTGAAAATCTAAAAGGTCCAAGCCAAGGAGTCTGTGTTGGGGACTGGCAAGACGGAAACCAGTGCCCTCATTGTTACAGAAGATAGAATATACGACATTATCCAGTTTGCTACATTTCTTATAACCCCCCTAAGTTGAGTCAAAAGCGGGGGTAGAAACATAAAAAACCAAAAGGACTTAATCATAAGGAAGACGGAACAAAAGTGCATAGAAAAACCAGAGACAGAAAATCAAAACCCAACACATGGATTGTTGAGCTCCATCGGGTATTCCAAATATTCATTTCCTTTGTCGATATTTTTGATCTTGTCATCTGCAACGCTTGCCTCTTCATCGTCCTCGATATGAATTGGGTGAGCATGCGTTCCTAGAGGGTTTGGGTACTGGGCCTCCTGCCTAACTCTGAATTTGATCCTAAACTGTGAGCAACAAAAGAGGTTGAATTTTCCATCAAGAACTTCAATCGCCTAGAGGGTTAGGTCATTATCTCTTTTGGCCTTTTCCATGGCGTGGGAGACTATATATTTCACTATCCAATACATTTCTACCAATTGAAAATATATGGTTTCTCTAGTGTGGGTTTATTTAGGGTCGTCCACCCAGTACTACACATCTCTTTCTATATCAACATCTGAGGTTAAGTGGTGTTAGCGCCTCACAGATTCCTCAATGCCCACAACATGTTGCCTTTCCTTCTTTGTTCTCAGGTGATTGAAGCACATATCGACCGTCCATGCTGCTCGAGTAGCCCTTGAACAGGTCGTTGTTCCTTTCGAAGATGGGGGTTCTAATTGTTTTCCTTTCAACCCTGCACCCTTTCTGGCCATGGATCTAATTATCCTAAGATCCACTTCCTTAGAGGTTGTCTACTTATTGTATATGTGGTCAGTATGGTCCTGGGCCCCATTACCTATGCTAGGATGAAATAAGCACCGTAGAGGAGTCTTGACGTTCTTCGACCACCTCTGACGCTTCCTATACTTTGATTCGATGTTATTTTTATTCTTGGGGCGTTGGGACTTCGCCGATTTATTTTCAAAACTTTCATGTGTGTAGGGGGATACAGTCCCAAGGCCATGAAGTCCTTTCCTTCTTGCAATGGATCGATCCATGACTCATGTCACATGGATATCCTAGCAGACGACTGTACCTACTGTCCTTTCACCTTGCTTCCCATAACTACCAAATTTATGACTCTCCTCATCCATCTGAATATTACGCAAGCTCCCATTATTTTTCCTCACCTTCCCATGATGATGGTACTCTACCTCAATCTGCAACAATAAGCCTCGATCCTTCCAGTATTTCTCCGACGTGTTGATCTGTGTGTTGCTTGAGAAGCCTCAACCCATCCAACCATCCTCTCTCACATACATCAAATTATTACAGAACATTGTATTGGTCGTTATGAAATACGACCATTTCTAGGGAATGATCCCTCCTGTCATGATGAGGGCTCGTCGTGTTATAATCTGCAATTTTTTCCTCTATCTCGTCGTGGGGCCTAATGGCTTTCTCTTATTTGTTATTTGTGTCCCAATCTATCAGCCTTTCGAATGTTGTCCCAGTACCTTTTTCATGCTCCCCAAATGTTATCTTCTCCTCTGATCGACTTATCACATGTTGTCATGTCAATTTCGTTTAGTCCCGTCCCTTCTTGCTAAGTAGATTTGTTAGTGGGGTCCCACAAATACCACCTTGATGTTCAAGACCTATGTTGGACTCCTGCATTTTTCCAAGTATTCTACCACTAAGTTGGCGCTTCTTCTTACCTAGGCTGGGATTAGCACTTGGAAGTGTTGAATCAAGCTAGCAACATGCATCCAGCCATGAGATAGTCTCCATTTTGTAAATATTTTTTCTGGGTTTGATTCTTCTCTCAGAGGTTTTAGAGTCATTATGATAAGGAGAGAGTCTCCTTCCACCAGCAGACTCGTTATACCCTTGGAGGCACCGTCAAAATTTAACTTTATGGCTCCTTTTTTCTAGTGGCTACCAAGCTTGGTTTGTAATTTTTGTTTTTCAAGAAGGAGTTTTGTGGGACTTTTGGAAGGCCAGGTTGAAGTTCCAACGTCTGAAGATGTCTTCTTCCCCCATAGGTAAAACTCGGTATTCCACTGACTAGGTACTCGAAGTAATAGATTCTTGCACATTCTCTTTAATCTTGTTCCATACCCCCTGGATTGAGAGAGAATTTAGTTTGAAAATTCTTATATTCCTTTCTTTGCACAGGTTCCACATAAAAATCCCTGGAAAAATCTCCCAATATTTGTTCAAGATGGGGTTTTGGAATGGATCTACTAACCAGTCAGTGATTAGGCTTGTTGGGTCATCCCTTTCAACCCTGGCTCTCTGGAACACCATTACCCCATTGTCCCAGAGCCTTCTCGTTTCTCCACAGGTACAAAAGAGGTGGGGGAGGGTTTCCTCCTCTATTTTTTATAACATGCAAATGGAGGGGCCTTCGTACACTTTATTTCTTAGCTTATCCCATGTCAACACTTTCCTAGATAGGATCAACCACAGGAAGGTTGCAATTTTGGGCCAAATCCCAGGTTCCTAGATGCATTTCCAATCCTTTCTCATGCCTCCTTCTGAAAAATTTGTTTCTTTTAAGTAGGCATATCTAACTTTGTATGTCCCCTTGCCTATGTCCTGGATATGAAAAAACCAAGGTGAATGTTTGTCATGCACGCACATCAGAAACTCCAAGGTATGAAGTGACCTCATCTAATATTGGCACTATATACAAAATATGAAGGACCATGCTTTAATAGGAAAATTCATAGGAATATGGTCGTTTGAAAAAGACCTCATGGGGTGGGTGAGCTCCAGATGGAAAATAAAAGGGCAAGTCAATTTTAAGCTAGGATCTAAAGGTTTCTTTACAACCATATTTTCCAATCGTGCAGACAAAAACAAGGTATTTGATGAAGGGCCTTATTTCTTCAGCTCAATCGGTCTTCACCTTCTCTATTGGATGGAGGGGCTCTCCCTAAAGAAGGAAGATTTCACAACGACATTGGTCTCAGTTAGGATTTACTCTTTACCGCAAGAATTATGGGAGATGGAAACTCTGGAAGGCATAAGGAAGAACCTGGAATCCTTCATCAAAATATCAGATATCATAAAATCTACCAAGTACACCTCATATGAAAGGATCTGTGACAATCTAAACGTAGCAGGAGCCCTCGCGGATGCAATAACAATAGCCTATAAAAACAATGAATGGACCCATACGGTGGACTATGAACACGTCCCCTTTAGATGTAGGAAATTCTACGCTCATGGACACCTATATCATGATTTTCCGCTAAAGATAAAACAAACTAATGCCAAGCATCCAAAGGATACAAACAAGGCTTTACGAAATTCCAAGGTAAGCGTAGGGGAGCGACAAGACAAGGAACCCAAATAGTCAAGGAGGGAGGACCAAACAAAAATAAATTCCAATTCTTGGTGGAGATCTCCCCTGAGATAGAATACCACACCAAAGAAGAACCAAGAAATCATCGAAAGGATCACCCCTATAGACTCAAATCCACAAAAAATATTAGGGCAACAAAAAAAACACCAAGGTACCAGGGAAAACCTCTAAAGAAAGGAGGAAGTGAACTGCAAAGGAAAATTTAGGATAACCAAACCACAGACAACCAAGAGGTAGGAGGATATGAGATAGATATGGAACAGACCGAAAAAAAACCAAAGATCCGAAAGCAAAACCTTGGAGAACCGAAAATAAAGGCTGAAAATCTAGAACAGATGTTGCATATGCAGGAGATCGCACAGGATAATGGGGGGATGGATTTAGGCCTCAGGATTTTATCTATCTCCTCGAGTGGCTTTGGAGTTAAAACCAAAACCCTAAATATCCTCAAGAAATCAACCAATGAAGAAAAAAGAAGGGGAAGAAAATTGTATAGTCGGGTGATAGAAGAAACGGGAGCCCACCTAGTGGATTTGGGTCAAGTAGTAGGACTCCCGGAAAGGTATTTCAAAACCCAACATAAGTGATATCGTGAAGCTTATATCCTGGAATGTGCATGGTATAAATGCCCCATCCAAACATAGAATGTTGAAAAAAAGGATAGCTCAGGAGAAGGCTGAGATAATGTAGATTCAGGAAACAAAGTGTGATAGAGCATCTATCGGAAAGATCACAAAAAACAAATTGGAATATGGTGTGAGGTAGAAACATTAGATTCATAAGGGGATTCAGGTGGCCTGGCAATCCTTTGGGACCCAAAAAAATGGAAGTTGGACATATTTGTCCTCTTCCCAAGGATCCTCACTATGAGCTTTAAGGGGATAGGATCTCAGTGCCATGGATTCATCTTGAATGCCTATGGACCCTATACTCCCCTCTTAAGAGAGTGTTTATGGAGTTCTCGAACCACCTTGGGACCACCTTATGTGGTCAACACTGGGTCATTTGGGGAGACTTCAATATGATCACCACCCTCTAGGGAAAAAAGGAGGTGCAAGGCACCTTGAGGGAGAGAGTGAATCCTTTCAAGACAGGATAGAGAAGAATAGGCTCATAGATATCCATGCCAGCAATGGACCTTTCACTTGGACAAACAAGAAAAGAATGAAAAATAGCATTGTTTTCCATCTAGACAGATTTATGACCTCTAAATCCCTCTTCTGACGACAACAAGTCATAGTAACGGAAGTCCTCCCTTTTTATGGCTCAAATCATTGGTCGACGGTCTCACTTAGGAGGAAAATTTAGTGTCATGCCCCAGGCCCTTCCAGTTGGAAAAAATCTGGATGGACCACTGGGACTTCATGAAAAACATCGAAACCTAGTGGGGAGAGCTTCCAAACCTGTGTGGCACAAAAATGTACCAATTCCAACAAGGGCTAAAATTCATCAAACTCCAACTCAAGAAATGGAACAAGGAACTGTTTGGAAATATATTTGAAGAAAATAATCGGAAAGAGACAGAAATGGCGACAATTCAGCGATTAGCTTCATCATGGGCTGCAATAGAGGAGATGAAAGAGAGAGAAAATCAAATCAGATTGGAGCTAGACAAGCGTGAACTACATGAGGAAATCCTCTAGAAGAAAAAATATAGAGTCTGGTGGCTAAAGGAAGGAGATAAAAACATGAAATACTTCCATAACTCCCTCCTACAAAGAAGAAATCAGAACAGGATTACGAATATTATTCAAAGTTCTAGTGAAAGGGTAGACTCTACTGAAGACATAGAAAAGGATTCGGTAAACCATTTTAAACTGCTTCTCTCGGAGCCAGAAAAGGACAGGATGGAGGCTATCCAAGAGATCATTAATCATGTCCCAAAGCTTGTAAGCCTAGACCAAAAAAAAAATTTAATGGGGATAGCCTCTTTGAAGGAAGTGGAAAGGACAGTCATGGAAATCAAAATGGGGCAATCCCCAGGCCCAAACGGTTTCACTTATGAGTTCTTCCATAAGTGTTGGAAAATCATTGGAAAGGACATTTGGAAGGTTGTGGAAGAATCACGAACTTCAGGCTCCATGCTCAAAGCCTTCAACACCACCTTATTAGCCCTAATCTCAAAGGAAAAAGAGGCAAATACGGAAGAAAAGTTTAGACCAATCGCGCTATGCAATGTCATCTACAAAATCGTCTCCAAACTTGTGGCCAACAGACTCAAACCCTTATTGAAAAATATCATTTCAAAGGAACGGGGCGGTTTCGTGGAGGGAAGACAAATCCTTGATGGGATAGTAGCTTCCCACAAAATGGTCTATTCCATGAAGCTATCAAAAAACGCAGACATCCTCATTAAATTATATATGTCAAAGGCATATGATCGAATAAGTTGGCACTTCCTGCAGAAAATGCTTGAGGCTTTTGCCTTTGTAGAGGACTGGGTACGCTGGATATTTGGGTTGATTTCCTCGGTATTCTTCTCAATTATAATCAACAAGTCCCCATCTAAAACCTTCAACCCGAGAGCGGGGTATCCAATAACGTTACCCCCTCTCCCCGTATCTCTATATTATCTTAGTGGAACGGCTGGGAAGATTGTTTTATAAGGAGGCAACTGAGAAGCCAATCCAAGGGATAAGACTGCAAGAGGAGATATACCCTATGACCACCTCCAGTCTGTCAACAACAACCTTCTCATGGGGGTCCCCATTTTCAAAGAAGCCAGAGATATCAGACGGGTGTTGGACATCTATAAAGAAGCCTCAGGTACAATCATCAATTTTTCTAAATCTCATTTTTTTTTTCTTTAACATTTATATTCATGTTCAAAGAAATATAGCCAGGATTCTTGGGTTTCAAATAGCTAGTCTCCCCTACAAATATTTGGGAGCCCCACTATTTGACAAAGCCATCCGGAACACTTTGTGGCAAGAGTTGCTGGAAAAATTGAAACAAAGCTAACCAACTGGACCCATAGATTCCCGACTCTTCCTAGAAGAATTATTCTCATCAAGTATGTCCTTAGCTCCATGCCCCTGTATTTATTTTCTGTGTTGGCAACACTAAAAGGAATCCTGCTTCGGACTCTTTAGAGAACCTTTATCTGGGTGGGTGAAACAAAGGGGAAAAAATGGGCCTTAATAGCCTAGGAAAAGTTATGTAAACCAAATTCCTACGGAGGGGTAGGAATGAGGGACCCTTTACATGCAGGACGTGCCCTAGTAGCCAAATTATGGTGGAGGTGGATTACTAACCCAGAGGCTTTTTGGGACAAAGTGTGGAAAAATAAATATGCTCCATAGGTGGAGCTTCAGGATCTTATCCACATCAATGGGATTTAACCTGGTTCACTCATTTGGAATATTGTCTGACTGAATAGAGAGCTGGTCCAAAAAGAAAGATTATGGGAAGTGCATAATCGGAGGACCGCCCTCTTCTGGAATGATTCCTAGGAATAACTCCCAACCCTAGCAAACCAGGAAGGAATGGAACAGAATAGAAACTCCATGATGGAAAAAGGTTGGACCCATGTCCATCAGTATTGGAAGAGCTCAAGCTCCCCAGACTCAGAATTCGTTAGAATTTGGAAAGATCTGGCAGATTGTCCTGCTCAGTTAGAGTCAGAGGTCAAAAACCGCATTAAAGTTGAGCTCTTTCTCAGACAAATAAGAATAAAAAATGGTCTGGATATTATCTGTTAGGGAAACAGCAGGATCGAAGATTATATTTCTTATTAGCTCCTGATTGTTTTTCTTTGGTGTTTTTCTCTTTGTGTCTTATTAAGTAAATGAGTATTTCCATGCCATTGGTTTATGCATTCTTATGGATGCTATCATAGCATCTACAATATGTAACCCTTTTTCTTTTTTATGAATGGCAAGTTACAGTTCTTTTTCCAAGGAAAAAATACATATACATGCATGCATACGTGTATGTATATGTGTATGTGTGTATTTAGCTAGTTTCGTGTTGGAAAGTGCTTGATTCAAATCCCCCTTGGTGAGGAAGACTAGTATATGTTGCCAGGTTTACTGGGAATGTCATCCAAAAATGTGAGGAAGAATCATGTAGGTTTTCTCATGAGTTTTGTTCGTGAATTATGTGTGTGTACACGCATGCTAAAGTATGTTAATGTCAACATCACATGTCTCCCCACTTGGATTGTAGAATATGTCTCTCGATGCAATAAAAAAAAATTATTATTATTATATTTTTATTAATAGAGATCTTAACACTATCATGTTTATTATAAATATTAGTCTTTTAATAATCATGAATAATAAATAAGATAATAAATAGTCAGATGTATCATAATTGGTATTTCAGAATAAGATGCATATTTACACAAATTGATGTATTGAAAATATTTATTTTGATAAGATTAGATATAAAATTTTATCTTATTTGACAAGGGAAATACATCTCTATATAATATAAAGATTATGTTAAAAACTACAAATATATAGAAATGTGAGAGAAATAATATAATAAGAATAATAGTTTTTGAAATAAAAAAGAAAGTCTAAAATAAATTAAATTGTGACAAAAAAAAAAGCAAATGAAAAACAAATAGAAGAAGAAGATAAAAAACATATAGAAAAGGAAAAGCAGGTTAAAACATCGTCACTCATGGGGAGGGGAAACAACAATGTATAATATATTAGAAAACAATGCTAAACACATAAAGAACAAGGGTTGTATGGCAATTTAGTCCCTACCAAGTAAATTTGGAAATGGAGTGTACCTAGATGGGATCATTGAACTAGTTAGAGTGTCCCAACAATTGTCAATTTACTATAAAACCATTTTCAATTTGCTATAATTATTATTTGTCGTTATTAAAGAAAAATTCAAAATCATTATTAAAAGGGAAAGATATATATATATATATATATAAGTTGTTTATATCATTTTGTTTTTCATGTTTAACTATATTTTTACTAATTTATTTTCATTTAAAAAGAAATTCAAAATTACTATTAAAAAGAAATTACACATATGTCATCATACCTAATTATGTGTATATCATTTTGTATTAATCTAGTAGGATACACTTTATATTAATGATAAGAGAAATCTTTAAAATGGAAAAGCATACGTGCAATAATAATGAAATAAATGGATAGTAATAATGAGAGAACACATGGCATTTTTACATTTTTTCTTAATTTTTGATATAAAAGGTATTAGGTACTTATAACCAAGATTATTGAAATGCAATAATAATGAAATAAATGGATAGTAATAATGAGAGAACGCAAGGCATTTTTACATTTTTTCTTAATTTTTGATATAAAAGGTACTTGGTACTTATAACCAAGTTTATTGATTATGTAATTAATTTCAAATATTGAAATAAGTGAAGGCAACAATAAGACTTGGAATATATCAACCAATTAGAAATGAGAAAAACAAATATTTTTATTATATCAAAAAATATATATTTGTTTTATTAAGTTAAACATTACACTTCACACACAAATTTAAAATACAAGGCAAATTAATGTCAAATCAATAGCAAATTCATTGTTATAGTCCCTTGGAGGGACTAATAAGAATACTGAGAAGAAAAGTAATAAAGTGAGGAAAATAATTTTTCAAATAAAAATGAGAGTTTGAATTTGAAGTTAAATAAATACAACATGAATTGATAAAATAAATTATAAAATAGTAAAAGGAAAATAAAGAGATGAAAGTAAAAGAAATTTAAAAAGGAAAAAAATATGAATAAATAAAAATTGAAAAAAATAATATAAAATGAATTAGCAAGCATAAAGATGAATATAAATTAAAAAATAAAAGTTAATCAGAGAAGAAAGGGAAAAAAGGCGAAGAAAAATTAGATAATGAGAACTTGGAAGAAGTATAAAGATGTTTCAGGTAGATATCAGTGACCACCCACCTCTTCCACTAGCTCATCACAGTTCTCCCTCTTGGTCATTTTTTGTTATGATTTTTGGGTCCTAAACTTCTAGGATCGTTTTGAGAAACTAAACAATGTTTTTTGGCCATTCAAGGGGGGAGGGGTTGGTTTTACCATGGCATCCCAGGCCTTGTTAATAATTGTGCTTCTCAATTAAATCTTTCCAACGAGCTATAAAATGCCCCAAACAGAGATTGTATGCAAAAATTGAGCCCCTTACTAGTTCACGGATCAACTAACCACCTTGGGGTCTACAAACTTTTTGGCACTTCACCTCCAAGGGTTAGGGTTTTGGACCTTTAGGGTTCTTGCTTTATGTTAAAAAAATATTCTCACATCCCATTGTATTATCTTTATGTGAATGAGCATAACCAACATCTCTTTCTCTTAAAGATAAGCTACCACCATTCTAGTCGGCTAGTGTTCTATAGTATTTTGTTATTTTATTCATTAATAGAAGTTGTGTTTCACTGTATTTTTGTGCTCTTTGATATAGTTTTGTTTGTGTCTCATTTCATTCTCAATATAATCTGAATCAAAAGATCAAATGTTACAAGCAAAGGGATTAAAAAAATATATGGAGAAAAGAGCATAAATGTAAAAGGAATATTACAATTTTTTAAATAATAATGAAAAATGAAAAGTAAAATATAATCAAAAGATTGAGGAGAAAAGGGAAATAAGAATAAGCACACACACAAATAAATAAATAAATAAATATATATATGAGAAATAAAATATGAAAGTCGTAGAGGGGAAAAATTATAGAGAAAAAAAAAAGGCTCAAAGAAAAACAAAAATCATAGAGGTTAAATGGAGAAAGTTCATAGAGGAAAGAAATGAACCCAAGAGAGACAATGGAAGTCGGGGGGAGGGGGTGTTACAAGAGAAAAGGAGGAATAAAGGGTGAATAGAACAAATTTAGGAAAACAATAAGGAGAGGTAGTAAAAAAAGAAAGAAAGGCGGCAAAAGGGGGGAGAAGGGAGCAAAAGGTAAAATCTAGGAAACATTGGGGTTTTGAAGACGATGAATGATAAGTCATCATGAATGGCTGATTTTATAGTCATCTTCTTTGTTAATGTTGTTTGTATGTTTTTCAATTTCAATCGCTTCTCTAATTAGTTTATTCATGAAATTATCTATTTTGGATAGAATTTTGATTTTCTCAAAACATATACGATGTTTCGTTTTCTCAAAATGTTCAACCATAAAATATTTGAAGGTTTGATTGTGATTTCCATTTTCTATATTTTTTTGATGTAATATGAACCCTTATTGACCCATGGTGGGGGTAACACATCTTATCTCATATATACGATGAACTATTATCTTAGTTAGCATAAATAGTAATCAAAAGCACATACAAATTTGCACTCTAAGATACACAGAAGAGAAGCAATTGCATAGACTTAAGAACCAAGATGCATAACCCATAAAGTTAAGAAATAAATAACATGGATTGTCAAAAACCAAAACAACTCTTATTGTAGTCTAGCTATAGTACATATGATACAAGATCCCACTTATGAATCTCTTACAATAGAATCACAACCTAATTATACATTTCCATGATTTAGTTCACATTATCTAGGTCCACAAGAAAACCTTATATCATCTTGCATGATAGTGACATTACAATAAACAATACATTTAGAGAGGCACCAAGGGATTTAAAGCCTAGTGCTAATCCAAAATCAACATTATCTCAGCCTAAAAGTACGCTTCACATTAAGCATCTTTTTCTCAAAATATAGAGCCTTCAAAGTCATAAAGTTGAAGCAACATTTAAGAGGGGTTATGGAAGAGTTGGTGGGAATCCACTATAATTGTACATGATTGTAATCATCAAAGTTGATGTAAAACAATACATGGTCACCTAGAAAGTGCAAATTTTGGCTTACACTAGAATGCAATGTGTCCATCAATCCAAAAATCATCAAAGCAACCAAAACATAATCATCCAAGCTAGTGTGAATGATAATCATCCACTATCCTACCACCTTTGAAATGTAAGTTGCAAATCTAAGTTCTCTGACTTGTACGAGGAATGAGTGGATCGGTGCTTTATTTGATAAGTTCATCTAAAGTGTTAACAATCCCATTTGGTATCTCCATAGTTGACTTATCTTTTTCATGGTGTGTTAATGAGATGCTAACATCCTCTAATTTAAACAAAAATACTACTCAATGAGGTGCTTGGCACAACACCACAAGCTTCATTGTTCTCAAATCCTCAAAGTATTGTTGTAATCATAGACACTTCACTAGGTGGTTCAGGAACCTAAAATTATTGTATGGGAGAACAACATTATGCAATTAGCTCGTTGAATTGCTTCTTCAAAATACCATCATCACTCATCCTTACATCTACAATCTTTAAAGTCGGTGACAGAGCATAGCGTCACTTTACATGTGTCGCTATATTGGTGAAAATGAGGGAAGGTTGTTGAATAATATCATACCCCAACTGAAGGATATCGTGATGTCTTATAAACTGACTAACCCAGTACAACATGAAGCTTGCACCACTAAAAGAGCATTATGCTTTTGCTAAAGCCTTTAAATCACATCCAAATACAACTATAGAGTTGTCTCTGCATTAGTTTGAGCTCTATCAATTCCAATCCTACTTGATCTTAGCAAGATTATATTCCCCAATCTCAGTAGACTACCATGCATTATTTTCTACCTCGAGCACATTCATCATCTTTTCTAAATGTCTTTCTAAATTCAAAACTATCATAGTCAATGCTTCTTGAGTTTCACTTCTTTCCCATGCAATATGTAGAGTGGTTTGTATATATGTAAGTTGATTCTATGAATTAAAATTTCTTGTTCCAAAACTTGATAAGTCTGCATCAAATCTCTGGACATAGGGTGATCAAATATGGTATAACAGATGCCCCCTATTGTGTGAGGTCATAGGAATACTTGATGGTCGAAATACAATATAATGGTTATAGGAGGATATAATACATGACTAATAGTGAAGTTTTGAGCACTTGGGATCAGAAAAAACACCTACAAACACAAACATATATATCATATACACTCTTGCCCAAGGTGAGCATACCCATGCTAAGAGGTAAAATAAGCATGGCCACTGAATCAAATTACTATGTGAATCCATTACAATATTGTATGACTACAATAGATAAATTGTGAATATATGTCAACTCAAATAGATCATATCCATGAACAAAATACTATGTGGATCCATGCCTCAATACATACAAGGAGAACATCTGAAATTATGCAAAGTAAAAATCAGTTCTCCATGGTATTAATGCTATAATGTGGTAATATTATTGTGTAATATCTTAGGTGAAGCATTAAGGTCGAATGTAACCACTCCCAAGGTCTTCAATCCAAATCCATCTCTTCATATGATTCTTCCTAATGTAAATAAGTTCAAAAGTGCAAGAAACGTCAAGTGAATCAAGTGCAACTAAAAAAATGAAAATGTGATCACATAGGTAATGGCTAGAAAAAGACCAGATGGGAAATCATGTGGACTCTTCTCAAAGTCATGGAAAGATTAATGGGGCTCTTGAGCCTCTTCAAATAACTTAGCATGGGTGTCAAATGGCAGTGTGGTACTAACTACAACACCAATGTAAGGTAGGGACTACCGTGTGAATTACGACATACAATGGTAAAGAGAGGACAATTGCCACAACATGATGAGATCGACTCTAAGGCCAAAACTTCAAAAATATTACACAAAGTGAAAAAGCAAGGTAGGAAACCTATTCCTAAAATCTAGTTCAGAAAATTATACCTTAGAGTCTGAGAGTTTGACATTGTAAACCACCACGAAAATCACCTATAATATGCAAGAAGCCAAGAAAATCTTCAATGTGATTAAATGCAACCTGAATGATAGAAAAATATTGAAATAACATTCAAAAAATGGTTAAAAGGGTGTCAAAAAGTGAATAAATAGTCTCACTCAATCCTTTCATCTTTACCAATCTTGTTTATAAATTCAATTTGTGGAGTGCAAAAACCATTTCAACTGCAAATTCCAATCAACTCCACCATTTGAATTCAAAATCATCAATGCCAAGTAATTCAACAACAATACCTTGTTGTTTTTGTCCATTTACTTTTGAATGTTTTAGGTTTTAAGGGTGATCCCAAACTCTATTTGGGACCCTACATACCAAATCACGACTTCTCTTTGCATAGTCATGGTCATCAAGCCCTAACTATAATTATATAAAATGAAATCCATCTTCAACCATGATTGTTTCCATATAGACCTATGGTAACCCATAGAAAACTAAGAAAATTATAACTTTGAACACATCTTTGACCTCTAGCTATCTCATTGCAAATGTAGGGGACATGAATCCTATTAAATGGCAGGAGAGAGAGCATGAGGCAACACACTTAGAAGCCGCACATGATCAAGAAACCATATTTTCCTTAAGAAATTTCATTCTCCTCAAATTATTCAAATGTGTGAACATGAGAAACCACGCAATTCTCCTAGAGAAGGTAATTGAACTATGGAATGCAAACGCAAGGCTTTCATCATTGACAGTGAAATATTACACGTGGAGCTTGAAGAAATATGTTTCCTTATCAAATTGTCTCGGTGAGGCTTTTTTGCAGTTTTGAAAGGAGGAGGGACTTGTGTTTTCCATTCCACTATTGATTATATTGATATGTACCATCGAGCCACGATGAATCAGAAAAGAAACCAGGTCCTTATTGATGACATCCTCAACCTAAGCTTGAAAACTATAATGTTAACCCTCACTCGCATTTTTAGATCCTTTACCACTCACTTGGAGTCACATGCTCTGATGCACTATGGGGGATTATGTCTTGAGCTAATGGTATTTAACTGGTGTACTAGACTACTAGGCTACATGAAAGCTTAGTTAATTGCTTGCAAGCATGGTGGCAACCTTATCTTTGGGTTTGGGAGCATTTTCTGCTCATTTTTTTTCGAGAGGCTCCCATCGCTTCGAACTAGTGTATTAGTTCCACATATTGGGCCCAAATAGATGAAAATGTTGAGGTGGAATAGCTTGATGCATAGGTTGGGGGGGACCAGTGCCAAATCCATTTACAACAATTTTGTTAATACTAGTGGTTAGAGCAGATGGTTTGCATACATGACTATCCCTATACTAGGAAAGACTTCAGACAGGACCCAAACATCCTACTACCACATAGTGAATAGTGGGGCCCCTTGGGTAAGTCCTTTTAAAATATTTTTTATATATTTTAATTTTTAGGATTTTTAATCATATGTAATTTTAAATTTTTAGACGTATATAAGATTTTTTGGGGGAAGGTAATGCCTAACAAAAAAATTATGATGATGCAGATGTAGAAATAGTATGACTAGTTAAGTTGCCTCAGAACCAACGTCACCCAATAGGTGATGAGGAGGAGGATTAACCTACAAGAGCCACCCTAAGTGGTTGGACACTCAAAGATCAGTAGCTACCGTGAGATGCAGGTAGATTTACGATCAGAGGATGAGTCCTCATCACACCCCTTTTGGTATTAGTGTCGTATATACCAACATCTATATCTCCATAGGTTCTCAAGTCGATTTTTGAGAGACATTACTTGCTTTATATCATGATGTAAAAGCTTTTATGATATATATACATATGCTTATCTTGGTGTCTATCTAATGATGCAAATTTATGATGCAATTTTCATCAAATATTTACATTCATGCTGATGTGTTTAATTAATGCGACAAAATACTAATCTAAAATGTAATTTCCTAATTAATTAGTAAATTCATTCAATCTTCTAGGAATGTGCATATAAGTAATTAATTCAAATTTGTGTTCTAGGAGTCTAACCCATAGATACTTCCAAAGAAGCATATGATCATGTACACAATAAATGTTAATTAATTTTGACATAGTTAATTTCATAGCTTTTATATATGTGACTCTTCTCTTATCTTCTTAATGTGTAGTACATACACTTGGCATGGGATCCTTGTGTGTTGGGGCTTGGACTTTGACTCGAGGCCTAGTTGGTGGCTTGTGGTTGGGTAGAGAAATGCATGGTTTATGACTTGAGTGAGGGCTTGGTTATGGGTCGAAACAATACTTTTGATCAAAAAACTTAAAGGGGAGTCATTGTATAAAATAATAGCTTAAGGATTCACTTTGGCTATGGTTTGTATGGTATGTGGAGATTGAAAAGGCTAAAGGCTAATGTTGATGAAAAATGAACTCGCCATGAACTATAAAGGGAGTGTGCTAAGTGACAACCAAACCTATTTTTTTTCGTTTCAAGTAATATGGAATGTTGGTTGTTAGTATGTGAAGATGAAAGGTTTATGCACACAATGAAGGGTGAATGAGGCTATGAATAAAGGCTTCTTCTTTTCAATTTCAAATAATAACAAATATGCAAAATGGCATACCAAAAAATAAGGCATGATGAGCTTTGGGAAAAACAAACCATGTACCCAACCCACCATGTAAATCCACCAAGCCAATAATGTTAGTTCCACCACAATCCATATTAGAACATTAACCATGTTCTCACTCGAAAGTGGTCTATTGCTTATGTAACATCATACATATTGAAAGAATAAAGTATGAACTACACGTGGTTAGACAAGAAAGGATTCACAAATTAAAAGACTCCCTAAGTTGTAGAAAATGTATATGATATCAAGTTAGCTAGAGACCTTGAATAAGGGTGACAAACTCAAATGCTTAGAACATTATATTGCAATTAGGGCTCATAATTGCTTAGAAAAAAAATTGAAATAGTAGAGTAACCTGGCAATAGTTTGTTGGATTATATTCATTGACCAATATAGTGGTAAATAATGTTCATGAATGTCCTTATGGAATATCCTTACCAAATAGCCACATGATTGACATCATCATCAACGCATTTTATCTTAACATCATCAACTCATAATTGAGTTCTTTTATTTATAATTTATTAACATCTCTAGCCTCACAACAATATCTTTAGATATATGTGACCATACAAAATCATTGCACAACTTTCATAGTTGCAACACTTCAACTTATATTTTTGAATTAATACTAATATGTGTAATAAATGATTGACCCCATATCTTGTGTCTTTGGTTCTTGCTTTCATAAGATGCTCTAGTTTATGGTCAATAAATACAACACACATAAAACTTATCTTTCAAGCTATACATTATGTTAAGGAATAAAACATAATTGATATTTGTTTCAATACATTTGTGCATATTATTTTATTTCTTTACAAACAATAAATAACTTTGATGTATCTATACCAATCGATTGACCATTTTGTATAAAAATTGAGGGGGGGCTAGGGTTTCGATTGCAAATCCGAATAGGATTTTCTCACAGGGAGGGAGAGATTGTGTTATGATCCTATGAGGTTGTACACTGCAACAAGCTCTAGGGAATATGATATGTTTTAACCCATTTTTGGCCTTGATCTATTATGTATAGAAGGTTAAATGTTACATATGGAGGAGGAGGCAAGCCTTTGGTGAGTGCTAGATAGGTGGAATGTCTCGAAGCATGGCCCAAGCAGCATTGAAGTCGATGCTTTGGGACACGATGTCGGTGTAAATGGATATGGAGGAAGTGGACTATGGAATGGATGTGGTATGATCCAAGGACATATTCATAACAAATGATGACTTCAACTAGAGGCAGATGATGAGGCGAGCCACTGACATGGCAAGGGTTGACCCTCTAGTCTCGAAGGTAGGTTTTGATCCTGGTGTAGAAGCTCCTTCGAAAGGCGTACATTCTTTTAAGTTTGATGGTGACATGTGTACATTTCCTCAGGAGGTAATCGTCACATGCAAAGGGAAACAATAGTTGTAGGGGGCGACTCATTGTGTTCCCATTATTCTCCAGTGGCTGGTGAAGATTGTTTATCGGACGCACAGAGAATTGTTGGTGGTGGCTCTGCAAATCTTGGGTAGCAGAAGTTTGTAGAGAATCCCCCTTCAAATTTCAAATGCTCCAAGTGTTGGAAAGTCTGAAAGGAGAGGAAACGTATGGTGGTGGGTTAAGAACTGGAAATCAGGGATATCCCTGAGCTCCTTGGTCATGGGAAGATTCTTTGGTAATATAGTCACGACACCTGTATTGATCTATTAGATGGATGTGAATTGAGTAGTGATCCTCAATTGTAGGCCATAGTTTCATACTCTGGACAAGGGCTCGATCTACTTCAAATTTAAGTCGAAGGAGGATATGGCTAACATTTTTTAAAGGAGCTAGGGATGGGGCCCCTTGGGTCTCGTCCTCAAGGAATGGGCCATTTCTTTTGATCCCATCCATGACGCCCTTTCCCCGACCAAGGTTTGGGCGATCCTTGAAAACCTCCCATTGGTCTTTTGGCATGAAATACTTTTTATCTCAATCAAAAATTTGTTGGGGAAATATGTTTGTTGCGAGCTTGGGTGGGAGACCAAAAGAGACCAAAGATAGGCATGGGTCCAGATCGAGGTGGACCTTAGGGAAGGTCTCATGGATGAGGTCGAATTGGTATGGGAGAATTTCAAATGGATGCAGAAAGTTGACTATTGGTGGGTCCCTTTCCATTGTTATAGACGCCACAAAGTTGGACATATTTAGGCTCATTGTAGATGCTCGACAACTTACTTTCCTCCTTTACAGAAGACCTAGAAGCACAATAAATTTTCGTCATAGTCAACATGTGAAAAGGAGGTGTATAAGGATGATGGAATTTTCAACAAATTCAAAGGCCCAAGTCAGAGTACCCCAGGTGGAATCCCCCCCTGGCACACTCAAGAAAATCCTCAGGTTAAACTCTCTTTTTTTTTATGATTTGGCTTATTTTAAAAATGTTTCAGAAGTTCCTCTTGATGTGTATCTTATTCCCTCCAAAAAGGTTTCCATCCCTTCTAACACATGTATTGGGGAAGTGGAGTCTAAGGTTTCCTCTATGAATTAAATTAGCTCTACACAAAAAATCTCAGGCTTCGTTTCCCTCTAGAAAAGGGGCTTCTCCCTCCTAAGCACACAACTCAAACGGTGGTTCAAAAACCTCGAGTATCAAATACCCCATAAAGTCAAAATATATGTTGAGGTCTATATCAAAAAAAGGTGGTGATGGGTTCTGTGTAAGGGGCTTGGCCCTTGATAATGGCTATGGGGGTCAAGCAGGTAGGCAATATTTGATTTACCTTGCTCAAATTCAGGCTATGAAGGAAATCAAGAACGACAAATAAACAGCGATTTATAAGACCCTTAGAGAAAGAACAACCCATAGAAAAGTTACAAAATTATTATTATTTCCATAAACATTAGAGGGATAGGAGGCACCCTAAAATTCATCGCTTTAAAGAGGCTTGTGCAGGAGCATAAGCATGATTTCATCATGTTTGAAGAAACTGTGTGTCATGGTAAAAAGGTAGTGGACACACTGCATGGTTTTTTAGAACACTGATCTTTTAGTTCTTTGGATTCTTCGAGTTTATCTCGGGGCATGGTTTCGGTGTAGAGACATGTTTTGCGAGCTATGTTCTCATCCCAATTTCCCTCATACATTGTGTCTATGGAAGAGACCCCTTCAAAAATAATATGGAAGAACTCATATTGGAATGGAATTTATTAGATATACCCCCACAGCGCGAGAAGTTTACTTAGTCCAACATGCGAGCAGGACATGGGCACATAGCGGAAAGACTTGATCAATTTTTGGTAAACAACGGCTTCTTAAATCAGAATGCCTCCATTAAATCCTACATTCTCCCCTCACTTATCTCTAATCACAAGCCAATATCCCTCCACCTTCAAGCCCTTCCAAACTATGGACCTATTCCCTTCCATTTCAACCCTCAATGGCTTCATCACCAAGAAGTTGTGGACTTGAACCAAACCACTTGGGAAACTTGGATCCTCGACACTCCAGTATTCACATGGGAGCAAAAACTCACTTTGGTCAAGCAAGGTATAAAGTGATGGGAAAAAACTTCATTATCTTCCCCCACTTAAGAGAAAAGGATCATAAATAGTAAACTAGACAATTTGCAAAAGCACTCAAAATTTGCAAATATAACACATCAACTTCAAAAGGAAGAGTTGTATTTACAATGTCAATACCAGAAAACCCTAAAAAGGGATGAAGAATATTAGCATTTAAAATCCCGAAGCCTTTGGCTCAAGGCGGGGCATAAAAAAAAGAATTGGTAGTCTGAGGGCTCTGGAGAAGTTTTCAAGCTAGGGTTTAATAGACGCGGTTACATCAGTGGCCAACATGGTTACCAAAGGGGGAGGGAGTGGAACCCCCTCCTACAAGCAGGTAGTGGTGGATAGAGGGAAAGTCAAATGCAACGTTGGTTTCAAGGAACCTATGACAGGCACCTCGGGACCAGGATCAGCAAAGAATCACAAGGGCAACCAAGGAAAAAGTGATCGCGTGGGGGAAGAGGCCATAAAAGCCCAGAACAATATGCAATAAATGACGAACCCTAGTGGGGTATATGGGCGCAACCCATGTAAACCTAAGACAACATTGATCCCCAAAGTTATACTAGAAGACCCCCAAACACAACTCTTTCGGGATCAGTTGAAGACGCATGCATTGATCTTCAAGTGCATGGGCATGTGGCCCACAGAAAAAATGTTGTGCAGCTGGATAAAATACCAATGGGAGCCGAGTGGAGAAGTTGAACTCCATGTGGGATCGAAATGCTTCTTCACAACAGTCTTTATGAACCTGGAGGACAGGGATAAAATATTTGAGTTGGGGGCATATTTCCGCGCCTCAGTGGAGTTGTACATGTGCCCATGGAAGGAAAACTTCTCCCCAGAGAAAGAAACCTTTAAAAATGTCCTAGTCTGGCTGAGGCTTTACTCCTTACCGCTAGATTACTGGTTGTCATCCACCTTCGAAGCAATAGGGAACAAGCTCGGAAAATATGTCAAGACATCGAAAGAAACATTAAAAGGGAGATACACATCCTATTCAAGGATCTGCATAGAAATGGATGTCTCGGGGGCGCTCCCAGAATCCATAAGCCTGGAGTTTAGGAATGAGTAGTTGGATGATCATTGTTTGCCTTTATATTATGACATTAGTAAGGATTCTATGTTATACCCAATTATCTATCTTCGTAGAAGAGGAGGTAAGGATATACCCTCCTTGTCAAAGGGTTGCTCTTTTAAGGATGCAACCAATAACAAAATATCTACAACTATGTTGATTCATCTGCCCAATGTGCATATCATGGAGAAATCAAAGGAGGTTCCGCTACTAGAGGTCATGGAGGAGATAGTATATGATATTCTTTCATACTATGAATTTAAAGTGGTAATATGTTGGTTTAATGGTTTAAGGCCTCTTACATCAAATTTCTAGTGGCTATATAAGAACTAGACAAAGGATTGTAAGGCATGTCTTCTTTCCAAAGTTTTTTTTAATTTCCAATTTCAATCCTATTGATTATCAAAAAAAATTCGAAAAGGGTCCCTAGTTCAGGGGAAGAGCAACCATTTTTGTTACCCCACGGTTCCCATAATCTAATCCATCCAATATGTCTATCATCAAAATGCCTATTTGGGTGCACCTCCCAAATCTACTAATACACATTTGGTAGCTAACCGTTTTTTAAGACATCAAGAATATATTGGATAAATATTTAAAAATAGATATCTATGAGATTAAGCTTGGTATTTTTACATATGCTTGTATATGTGTGGACATTGACATTAATAAGGGATTGTTGAATAAGTTATTGCTTCAAAGCAAGGACTCCATATGGACTCAAGAAATGGATTATGAAAATAATACAACTTTTTTATTCTAGATTTGTCAACAAGTAGGACATTTGCAAGATTCATGTCCCCAAGCATGAGCTTATCCTAAAAGGTAAAAAGGAAATAACCCAAAACCCAAAGGATGGCAATGATTTGAGTGATGATTCTCAAATAATGAAGAGGAATATATACCAATGGATGGCCAGAAGTGCAGGTTGAGGAAACAACACCCTATGTGGTGGATAGAGAAGAAGAAAATAATACCAATATTCTCCACTTGGCGATGGTAGTTGTAGATGAAGCCACATTCTAGATTTGTCAACAAGTAGGACATTTGCAAGATTCATGTCCCCAAGCATGAGCTTATCCTAAAAGGAAAAAAGGAAATAACCCAAAACCCAAAGGATGGCAATGATTTGAGTGATGATTCTCAAAGAATGAAGAGGAATATATACCAATGGATGGCCAGAAGTGCAGGTTGAGGAAACAACACCCTATGTGGTGGATAGAGAAGAAGAAAAGAATACCAATATTCCCCTCTTAGCGATGGTAGTTGTAGATGAAGCCACATCAAGGAGAACAGGGAGACTCCATGAATATGACAACTTCAACTTCAATTTTAGCGAGTTGGCACACCAACCGAACCCTAAAAATTTGAATTCTGGTCTACACTCATTTCTTGTAAAACCTTCATTAGGGAAGGGGGGTGATTAAGGTCAAAAAGAAGAAAGGGAAAAATGGCAAGATCAAAGATTATATTACTTATTAGTTCTCGACTCTCTTTCTTTGGTGTTTTTTGCTTTATGTCTTATTAAGTAAATGAGTGCTTGCATGCCATTGGTTTATACATTTTTATGGACGCTCTCATAACATCTGCAATATTTAACCTCTTTTTCTTTTTATGAATGAGAAGTTACAGTCATTTTCCAAGGAAAAAATATGCATACATACCTACATGTATATATGTGTGTATGTGTGTATTTAGCCAGTTTTGTGTTGGAAGGTGTTTGGTTCAAATCCCCCTTGGTGAGGAAGACTAGTACGTGTTGACGAGTTTACTGAGGATGACATCCACAAATGCGGGGAAGCATCATGTAAGTTTTCCCGTGAATTTTGTTTGGGAATTATGTATGTATGTGTGCACTAAAGTATGTTAACATCAACATCACATGTCTCCCCCACTTGGATTGTAGAGTGTGTCTCTCAATGCAATGTTTTTTTATTATTAATATTATGTTTTCATTAATAAAAATGTTAACACTCTCATTACTATTATAAATGTTTGTATTTTAACAATTATGAATAATAAATAAGATAATAAATAGTCACCTGCATCATATTTGGCATTTCATATTAACATACATATTTACACGAATTGATATATTGAAAACAAATATTTTGATAAGATTGCATATATGTTTTTATCCCAACATTTATAGTAGTTAACATATCATTGAGGGAGATAAATATTTATATAATGTAAATATAGCATTAAAAATGACACATATAAAGAAATGTGAGAGAAATAATAAAACAAGAAGAACAATTTTTTAAAGTCTAAATATATTAATGTTTGAAATAAAAAAGAATATATATATGACCAGGCCATGCACCAAATTGGTGTATGAGACCCCCTTGTTTGTAGGCAAACATATGTTCTTAACCATTAGGCCCACTCACGCTGTAAAAATTGTAAAAGAGAAACATATATAAGAAGGTAAAAAACATATAGAGAAGGAAAGGATGTTAAAAATCTTTGCTTCTCATCTAGGGGGGGACAATCATGTTTAATATATCATAGAACAATGTAAAATAGGCAAATAATAAGAATAGCAAGAAGAGAAGAAACAAAATCATAAAAATTATTTTTTGAAATAAAAAAGAGTGTTCAAAGTTAAATAAATACAAGAGGAATTGAAAAGATAAATTTTAAAATAGTAAAAGAAAAATAAAGAGATGAAAGTAAAAAACATTGGAAAAAACGAAAACATACAAACATATAAGAATTTGAAAAAATAATATAAAAATATTAGAAAATAAACTAACAAAAATAAAGGTGAATATAAGTTAAGAAACAAAAAATAATCATAGAACCAAGGAAGGAAGAAAGAGTAGTTGCCCATGTCCACATTACCTCTCACATTCTAGCGGCGAATGGTATAAGAAGCTTGAAGATATTGTTGTTTGTCCTGAAAGACGCAAAAGGCTTTGTGCGCACCTAGACAAATTGGACTGATAATGATATCGAGGATGTTGGGTTTGGCTGGAGACTAGGGTTTGGCACAAGGGTTAGGATTTTAATGTAGGGCTTTAATACAAAATCGACGAGATGGATGAGGAGGCCATCAACTACATGGAAAACCCACTAGAAGGCCAATGAATCTGGTTCTTTTTCAGTGGAGTCGCATCGTAGCTTTGATCCCCCTCTACTGCGGCCAACACAAGCTAGAAACAACCCATTGGAAGAAGACACCATTGTTACCATGGGAGAATTGTTGTGGGATTTTCCCAACAACCAAAAATGTTGAGGTGGAAACATCGTATGAACTAACATCAAAACCTGTCACATTCAATATGTTATTCCATTAATCTGACTCGAGGATGAAGTTAGGAAAGCATGGGTGGCAGGACCTATAGGATCAAGGATTTGACTCCCTGAGCTCTCACTCAAATATCCTAGTACACCCACCTCAAAGGAAATTATCACCCCCATTACTCACCTCTTATGAAGTGCCCTTAGACCTATTACTAGGTATTATGAGCTCCTCGACTCTTGGTGGTTCAAACATAGAGGGAGTTTTAGAAGCCCGTGGTTTTATTAGAGGTGTGTTTTATGGTGAACTAATGAATGGTTTGCTCCCTTGTGAATCCTTCACCTCTGACTAGGAGGAACTACAATCACTAAGCTTGGGTAAAACCAAGAAAAAGTGAAAGTTCATGAAGATGAAAGTGGGGGTGGTTAATTTGGAGTTAGGAGATAATGTAAAGCTCCATGAATTATGGACCTTGAGGATGTGACCATAGTGGGTTGCTTCTCAAGCAAATGGATGAATGATGAAACCCTCAAATCTTGAATGAAGGAAAATTTTGCAGGTTTGTTCGTATACTCTTTGCGCATTATGGTCTTGGTCAAAGGTTGGTTGGTCTATATTCTTCTGTTTGGGGGAGATGCAAACAAAATGATCAAATCCTGCTAAACATGGGGCTCGCGAGTTCTCTTTCTAAAAAAGTGGCACCTGGAATTTCATGTAAATATGGCCCACGTGGATTTTGTTCAAATCTGGGTTAGGTTGTCATGCCTCCCACTAATCATATGGCTTGATGAAGTTTTCAAGGAAATTGGAAACACCCTCGATTTATATTACAATGTAGACAATTCCTACAAGGATTCTAGTTATATGGGAATGGCTAGAATTGTGGTTGGTATGGAGCTCTCGAAGAGCTTGACCGAGTCAATTATGATAAAAAAGGATCCTACAAATTTCTTTCAATTTCTAGATAATGAAGGAATTCCATTTAAGTGTGGTCAATGCCATGTTTATTGACACCTAGTTAAGGAATGTTCGCTCCCCAATGGAAGAAAAAAATGGGTTTGTAAAGATAATAAATAAGGTGGAGGAAATTCTTGAACTCCTCGAAAAAAAGTTCAAGTTGTTGATAGTCTCTCGAGCCCTCCAAATATCATTCCCTCACAGATTCCACCATTTAAGGAATTGATGACCCTTTGGATAGTGCACACCAAGAAAGCCAATTTTGGACAAGATAACGCGAAGTCTTCAAGTAAGCACATTTCTCCTCCTTCTTCTACTCATAATCATAATTTTAAGCATTTATTTTTTTGGTCTTGCGAGGTAGGGTTAGAAAATCTTGTTGAGAACCAGCTCGGTGATTTTCTACCTAGTCTCCCAAGGATAAATATGCCCAATTCCCCTCCCATTTTACCTATATATGGGTTGGGTGGCACTCAGGGGGATTCATTTGATGCTCCTGGAACTTCTATAAATTATTTTGATCTTTTTGTTGATTTGGAATACCATAAAGACCCCTAATCCTCTGATGTTGTAAAGTATAATCTCAGGCCCAGGTCTAGAGAAGCCCTAATATTTTTGGGTGGGGTAGTAGGAGGTCTAGGGATTCTTGAAGAAAAATACTCCAAACCTTCTCAAAGAGGGAGGAAGTCTTTCTTATATATGGCTTAGAAGCAAGCAAACTCTAAAGTTAGAAGTGGTAGACAAATGTCTTTGATGTGGGTTCTTAGATCAATTGCCCCTAAGGATGTTTCCAAATGATTTTCCCCATGTTAAATTATCACGCACTGACCAATTCCTCAAAACAATTGGTCATAAAAAGGTTGATAGACACTCACAACCCTTTTATCATCCTTCAGCAAGAATTCATGACTAATGGGGATAAGGTGGTCAAAGATTTGTACAAACTACTTGGGGGTGGGACTTTAGTTTTATTAATTCCCTAGGGAGATTTGCGAGAAACATCACTAGCTAGAAGAAAGGATATTTCTCATTGTCTAATTCATGGAATTTTAGAAAAGGTCTTGGGACTTCTTTGTACTCCATGGAACTTGCAAAATAATTTACCTATCTAAATATATACGGGCCCTACTTAGATAGAAAAGGGGGCTTGGGGAGTTCTTTGCGCCCCCCATTCTGAAGGGTTACAAGGGCTTGGAGGTGGGAGCACCTGAGAAAAAAAAATTGGTCAATTTTTTGTAATTTTTTGCATCCATTCTAGGCGGGTTTTCCGCACATGGTTTTTGTCGATGGTTTTCTAATTTTGATTAAGGAATTAGGGTTGTTGACTAATCAGAGTCAATGGATTAGGGGTAGGGATGTTGCAAGATCTTGTATGTATATTGTATTGTAAACAATGAAGATGATGAATAGAAGATTAGATGTGTTTCTCTAAACAAGTTGCTGGTTTTCCCGACTTTCTTTGTGTAATGTTTGTGTGTGCCATTTTATCTTTTTTGTTTTATTAAGAATTTATTTACAGTGATTGATTGTACAAGGTTAAAATATACATTTGGTATCGGAGCAATTATTGGCTTTAGGGGGACGCCTTTGTGGCTAAGTGTTTGGCTTGGCTCTGTGATAAGCCTTGTTACAGTGGGAAATTTGCAGTATTAATTCTTCAGGTGAAAAGAAATGGTGAGCAGTTCGAAAATAGAGATAAAGAAATTTAATGAGAAAAGTTTTGAGTTGTGCAAGCTCAATATGGAAGATCTGTTGGTGGAAAAAGATCAATGGATCGTTGTGGATCTAGTTACTACACCTACATGAACGTCAGTGGAAGACTGGAAAAGAAAGGCACTACAATAATCAATGTAGATCCAAAAGTGTTGAGAGAGGGAAGGGATTTGAAGATGCTCCTTCTACATAAGAAAAAACCTCCTTTGAATAAGGAGGGGATGTGTACTTGTCTTCATCAAGCACATATGCATATCACGAGGCATGGTTGGTTAGCTCAAGTTCATCCTTTCATATGACTCTCCACAAGGAGTGGTTTTGTGAATATGAAAAGTATGATGGAGGTGATGTTTTCCTGGGTAATGACTCGATAGCCAAAATCACAGGATGACGAAAAGTTAAGTTGAAGCTCATGGATAGAAGGATTAGAAAACTGGCTAGTGTTCTGCACATCCTAGGATTGGCCAGAAATTTTATTTTTCTAAGCAAAATGGATGATGCAGGGGTAAAAATAGTGTTTGAGAAAGAAACCTACAGGGTAGTTCGATGTGCAATGGTGTTGTTGAAGGGAGTTTGGATTGGAACTCTATATAAGCTACAAGGAAGAACTATTAGTGATGGGTGTAATAGTTCCATTGTTCTTGAGATTGGAGCCAAAGAAGGAAAACCTCCTACAGTCTCTGGAGAAAAGGTTATATTGTTGCATCAAACACTGGGGCATATCATAGATAAGGGCCTTCGAATACTACATGGTAACAGTATGGTTGAAGGTATGTCTAACTTCTCTTTGGATTTTGATTAATGTGAACATTGGGTATATGGGAAGCAAAATTAAGTAAGATTCCCTTCTGATGTAACAAGGGCAGAGGGAATCTTACAGTTGGTGCACAATGATGTGTTTGGACCTATGTCGGTTCCATCACTATGAAAATTTGTGTATTATGTCTCATTTATAGATGAATTCTCAAGAAATACTTGGATATATTTCCTCGGGAAGAAATCTGAAGTCTTTGACGGGTTTAAAGAGTTTAATGCTCTTGTTGAGAATCAAATAGAGAAAAGAATTAAGGTGTTGAGGACGAATAATGGTGGATATTTATGTGAAAATGATTTCGAAGAATTATGTAAGAAGTGTGGTATAGCAAGGAAAAATACTAATCCATATACATCTCAACATAATGGAGTTGCAGAAAGGATGAACATGACGTTGATGGAAAAAGCAAGGTGCATGCTCAATGGTGTCGGGTTAAGACAAGAATTTTAGGCAGAGGCAGTGGGTACTGCATGTTACCTAGTCAATCGATCACCATCATCAACACTGGATGACAAGACTCCACACGAGGTATGGACTATTACAAAACCCTCTCTCACACATATTAGGGTATTTGGTTGTGAGGCCTATGTTCACGGTCCAAAGGAAAACGAGAGTAAGCTAGATAAAAAGGCTAAAAAATGTATCTTTATTAGGTATAAAGATGGTTTGAAAGGTTATAAGCTTTGGAACCCATAAACAAAGAAGGTAGTGTATAGTCGAGATGTGGTATTTAGAGAAATCAAAGATGTTGTCAAATAGGAACTCCTACCATGGAATAAAGAACCAAAGAAAATAGAGTTTGAATTGAAGGATGATGAATTAGACTCTACATAAGAACAAGAATCAGAAGAAGAAGATCATCATACTCCAGTATTGAGGAGACCGTCTCAAGAAAGAGGACAATCGGAAAGGTATACTCGACCTGATTTCCATTCAAATTTTCCTTTGTCTGATACTGATGATGATCCTAGAACTTTTAGGGAGGCAATGGATTCAGAGGATGGAAAACTCTCGAAAAAGGCCATGGTTGAAGAAATGGCATCCTTGGGTAAGAATGATGCTTGGGATCTAGTGGAGTTGTTGACTAGAAGAAATCTCATTGGTAACAAATGGGTATTTAAAAAGAAGCTAAATGCAGAAGGCAAAGTGGAGAAATACAAAGCTCGGTTGGTAGAAAAAGGTTATTCCCAGGTTGAGGGAATTGACTTTGGTGAGATTTTTTCTCATGTTGCTAAGTTAACTTCTATTAGATTTCTTTTATCTGTTGCTACTGTGTTTGATTTTGAAGTAGAACATATGGATGTGAAGACAACATTCCTACATGGGGATCTAGAAGAAGAAATCTACATGAAGCAGCCATAAAGCTTTGTTGTGAAGGGAAAGAAGGAGTTGGTATGCAAGCTGAAAAAAGTCCTTGTATGGGTTAAAGCAATCGCCAGGAATGTGGTATTAAAAATTTAATACTTATATGTTGGGACTTTGCTTCACAAGGAGCAAAGTGGATCATTGTGTGTATTTCAAATTAATTGGTGATCATCTTAATTATTTAGTCTTGTATATGGATGATATGTTGTTGATAGTAAACAACAAGGAGATTATCCAAGATGTCAAAACTAAATTGTCCTCTAAATTTGACATCAAGGATCTTGTGCTTCGAATTTCATCTTGGGCATGGAAATTAAAAGACATAGAGCAAATAGGAAACTCTGGTTAAATCAGAGGAAATATGTCTAGACAATAATGCAGAGGTTTAATATGTAGGAATACAAACTGATCAAGGTTCCTATTCTTGTAGGTGTAAAGTTATTTGTAGATCAGTGTCCCAAGACATGGGACGAGGAAGAGGACATGTCCCATTTTCTATATGCGAGTGTGTTTAGTAGTTTGATGTACGTGATGGTCTATACTAGACTGGACATTGCACCTGCAATGGGATTTTTGAGCAGGTATACGTCAAAATCATGGAAGGAGCATTGGACAATAGTAAAGAGGGTTTTCAGGTATTTGTGTGGCACTACGAGTTATGGATTGGGCTACCAAGGAAGAGCAGGATTAGATAGAGTGTTGGACATACATGGATTTATGGATGTATATTGGGTTAGAGATCTAGATCGTAGAAGATCTACAAGCGAGTATGTGGCTAACCTGTTTGGAGGAGCAATTAGTTGGATGAGCAAAATATAGGCTATAGTGGCACTCTCAACTATAAAAGTCGAATACATGGCAGCCACTCATGCAAGCAAGGAAGCAGTATGGTTACAGAGATTGTGTTCAGGTATTGGGTTGGTACAAAGGACAAATTGTGATAGTTAAAGTGCAATCTTCCTGGCGAATAACCTGACTTATCATTCAAAGACAAGGCATATTGATGTCCAGTATTACTTTGTGAGAGACATGGTTGAAGACAAGGTGTTGGTGATAAACGTGGAAACTTTGGAGAATGTCGCAGTTTCATTAACAAAATATGTGAGCATTGAGAAGTTCTCTTCGTGTAGAGGATCTATGGGCATTGTTTCCCTAGATTGTTGACTATGTAATCTTGTAACCCCCTATATGCAAGGAAAACAACAAATGGGAGAATGTTGGGTATGTGTTATATTCTTTGAAAAAATGATCCCATGTATTGTACATTGATATGGGAGAAAAGGTATCTTAGGGGGTGCTTTGCACCCCCAACTAGGAGGGTTACAAGGGTTTGGGGTGGGAGCCCCTGAGTAACAAAATTTGGTCCATTTTTTATAGTTTTTTGCATCCATTTTTGGTGGTTTTTCGGCACATGGCTTTTGTCAATGGTTTTCTAATTTTGGTTAAGGAATTAGGGTTATTGACTAATCTGGGTAAATGAATTAGGAGTTTGGATGCCACAGGATCCTATATGTATATTGTATTGTAAACAATGAAGATGATCAATAAAAGATTAGAGGTGCGGCTCTAAACAGGTTGTTGGTTTTCCAACTTGGGTTTCCAGGGTAAAAATCTTTGTGTAGTGTGTGTGTGTGTGTGTGTGTGTGTGTG
>ML795574.1:393164-405903 GCA_009831015.1 Picea engelmannii | reverse complement strand
ATCAAGAGTCCAAGTAGGATTTTTTGGAGGCTTATTTGGTGTAGAAGTTCCCTTTTTGGGTGGCATGTTGGCCAAGTATCACTTTTGAACCTTGATTTTGAGGTGGTTCTGCTAGACAATATTTCTTCTATTGTATCTCTCAAGTTTTGACCCTTCTAGGTATGAAACTTTATTTTATGTATTTCTCTGATATTTCTTCTCTGCAATGCCATAGGTCTAATCAAAATTGGATGTGCCAAGTGGAATTTACGGTAACTTCCCCACAACTTGCCGATTTTTGGCCTTTCCAGGAGATCTCACTTGTATAGTGTGCCCCGCACAAAATAATTGATATAAAATTCTGAAACTCGCACTAGAAATACTACAGTCTATCCACGGTCCAATGAAACCAGTCCCACACAATTTGGATACTCTAGGAAGAGGTTATGATTGTTTTACCTGGAACACCTTCTTGAGACTAATCAACAGGACTAGTCAGATACCATGTCTTACACAGGGTGTATCTACAAATTTAAGATGACCCATAAGCTGAATGTTTTTCCACAGATACCTTACTAATTTCTATAAATAGCCTCAAGAGTTCAAGGTCTGAAACGTTACAGAAATTTTTTTATAGCGAAAATTCCGCAATGAATCAGTTCAGGATGATTCCAGAGCCCTATCATGTACATGTTGTATCTCCGAAAGTATAAGGCCTCGGGAGCTGAATTTTCAACCCAACTTACCTTGATCCGTCTACCAAATATTCTTCAAGCCGTTCCTTCTGAAACATTGTAGAAAAAAAGTTATAGTGAAAATGTCAAGGTGTCTCAGATGTAGCAGCGAAACCCCAAGACCTTGAGCTCTGATACCATATGTTAAGAACCAGATATCAATATAGTATAGAAAATCCTCAGAAAAAGTACTCAACGCCTTGAAAAAGAGATAATTTCAGATAATAAGCCTCTTCGAGGGGGCAACCTCCTTTTACCCCACTTAAATGTTCAAGTACAAGATGATTCATAATGAAAATGTCTCCTTGGTATATATAGGAGACTAGGAGGTATAATTACAACTGATGGCCCAAAGCCGACATAAATAAAATAACATTACTAATATAATATGCCCCAATTAAGGGGTAATGAGCCAATATTAGGGCTTAACAGATGACTAGACATAAGATGACAAGCCACTCTGCAAAGATCATGTACATATATTCACATGGGTAGAAACAAACTTTGGAATCTTGCATTGTGTCAACACTTATCCTTTCTCCAATCATGGCGACAAGTATCCTTTGTACCATATTGGAAATGCTCAAATTCCATCTTGAACTAATCTTCATGTTCTGATGGAGCACACATGGAAGTTTCCATTCTTGTCCCTTTTTTAATCCATCTCTATAAATTAAATTAGGTATGTACAATGAACAATCTTTGACATTAACACCATACATATGTTTGAAGCACGTGAGGCTTGTGGAGCTAATCATTGGATGTCAAGGAAGGGTGAAAATCCAACGCAATGTTAATGCATAGATGTCATGTAATACAACTTATCCTAAATGACCCTTGTCTATACTCAAACCATAAAAATATACCACATCACATACCTTTAAGAAGTTGTGGGAGATTTGTATTGGGTTATTCCATTAGATTGATGATTGCACCGCAATTAATGGTGGGAATAATGTAAAGGGGAAAACATTCCCTCGTAGCCACTATATAGGGCATCACAATAGCAGTGACATGGTGGATGGTCAAATGTATGATCTTGTCTACAATCTATAAAATATCTAGATCTAGTTGTTGTCACATCACAATTCCCTTGGGGTAATTGTCTAATATTATGTCATTCCATGGTAGCTTATCGTGTTGCCATGGTAGCTTATTGGGAGATAACCTTCTTTGTAAGGATTCTTGTAGCACATGACATTATTGAGTAGTATGTTGGCACAGTCCATGTAGTAAGCATTGCATATGCAATGATCGATAAGGTGGTGTGCTAACATAACAAGGGGGGATCAAGTTGGGGATTGACAAAGCGTTGCAAATTGTGGTGGAAGTGATGATTACATGGAATATTGACTTGAACAATGACAATGTAATGAACAACACAGGTCATACGTGAAACCTGTGTATAGAGGGAAGCAAGTTCAGGAGAGGATGAGGGTAGGGGGGCTGACAAAGTTAATGGGGTTCTAGTCGAATGACTATCAATGGGAGGTGCAAGTGGAAAAATAAATGTGATGTATTTTGCATGTAAGTAATATGACTGATCATGTGCTTCCTATACAAGTTCTCTGACATGGAAAATAAACTTTTATAGTTGATGGATGAGGATAGTCATACTAAGATCAATGGGTAAAGTAAAAGGAAATAAACTAAATTGATCCATTCCTTCATTGATGATGTGTGGGTTCAATAGTGATTAGCATTGGTTGACATTGTTGAACTCTTTACATAATATGTTGTCTAATTCCTAAAAAGAAAAAGAGTGGTGCAGAAGTGTACTCCACCAAATCAAAGTTTCTCTGTAAAGGGTGCACTGGAGTGACCATGAGGAAACTCTTAAGTCACATGCTCTATTGGGAGGAGTACAAAGAAGGTTTCCATTCAAATCAAGTAGTGACTTCCATAGGGCATTTTGTCATAAGAAGGAATCTGAGCGAGCAAGTGGTTGTTGTTGGCAAGAGTCATAGTGGTCATCCTAAGAGTGCAAGTACCTAATGTAGCTATCAATCCTAGGTATAAGACTCTAAAAAGGTGGAAATATATTCTTTTCAACTAGTACAACAACAATGGATGCATATGTGGGCATGCGAGATAAGAGATTACGTTGACCAAAAATTGTATTGTCTTTAGAGGTGTGTTCAAAGAGCGTGTCAAGCAATCGTTGTGTAATCACACATAACTCTTCATTAGAGGTTGCATCACTGAGATTTGAGCAAACATAGCTAGAGTCATTACATGAGTAACTATGGAACAATTCACATTGAGCACAAGCATTCCTAGGTTCCAGGTTCCACGTGTGTAGGATACATTGACTAGCTTCCTCTCACCATTGATGATGTGCAACCCTAGAATTTGAAAGCTAGGAGGTTAATGCATAAGAGAACAACAGGGGGCTATTGTGGCATACCATATAGACCCAAGGTTTCAGAAAATGACATGATTTAGGAAATGAAACCAATGTTTGGAGTGCCAAGGTTTCTTAATAAATCATAACAATTGTGTAACAAATCTCATTGCACAAATATAATTAACCAATATCTTTGGCTAGAATAAATAGTAAATGGAAGCACATGCATGTTTACACACTAAACTATACATAATACGAACCACTATGCTTACCTAAAAAGTAAGAGACATGTGACATACCTAGATCAACAAACCGAAAAATAAATAAATAAATAAATAAAAATAAAATATTTCTTGTTGTTGCTTTAATGCCAATTTGAAACGTACCCATTGCCTCGGTACTTCCAAATTCGTTTTCTTGGACTAATTTTGAATTATGTTACCAATATTTAGATTCAAGAAGCATGATAACATCACATGCAATAATCAAGATTCATGTTAATTGTAAAATAAATGCTTAACATTTCATGCACAACAATAACGAACAAACATGCACAACATAAACACATCACAGAGATCATAATACACAACGAAATATAAATTATACAGAAAACACATAGAGCAATTATCATTAATTAAACCATTCACCAACTAGCTACAGACGTTGAATGTTCCACCCAACCACAGACATTGTTGTTCCAAATCTCAATAGAAGGTCACCCATGAGCTAGGGCTATGAATCCAAAAGGACAGGTCTTAGGCTGACTCTAAAACACACAACAATTAGCTATGAATCTCTCACGGTTTTCCCAACCACACAACAATCCTAGTTTGTTAGCTCTCTTCCCCTTCATCCTGCACAACCCAAATAAATGAACCTCTTTCTCTGCAATGTAGTCCCTCCGGCCTAACTTGGAGGCATGAGGGCACCTTGAGGTAGTGGTCGAACATGTGGTTGCACCCAAAGCTACTATATTAAATGGTATCGTGACTCGTGCACACATAAGTGGATCAAAGCCCACCCCCATGTCCTTCAATTTAAAATGTCAAATGGGTTTAGCCTGAGTGGTTTGTGTTGAGGGGTGTTTCCCCCCCACCCAGGTTCAATTCTCGCAAGTGACATGTTGATCTCTTAAATGAGTACACTATTGAAAAAGCCTCGACTTTCTACAAAATCTGGTTTACCCTGGGTACCATCCTCAAAATGAGGGGAAGTTCCCGGTGGGTTTCGCAAGGAGGGTTTCCCTTGAAAACAAAATGCAATCCCTCAGGTTGTTCCAATTCTTTCCAGGGCTCCAATGCTACTAGTCAGGAATCTCAATGTTGGAAACTCCAAGGATTCTTAGTTGTGGACAGTTCTTTCACAACTGCCATCGTTCCCATGCACACAGACATTCATTCCTATATGAAACAATCAACAATTACTTACAGCCAACCAATAATGCCTCTCTACCTCTAGCCATTCATTTCCATGCCACACCCAACACACAAATGAGCAAGAGTGAAACGAGGAAATGATGAGCAACAAAATGAATGAATGAACCCCTAAATAAAATGAATGAGCAAGCCCCAAATATCCCAAAGAGGGGTTTATGTAATTACATGCAATAAAGAACCACATGGCCTCCCCAAGAAGCTCATGTAACCACTTTTCCCAACTAAAACCAAGATGGGTGAAAATAATAATAATAAAGTACTTAGCCCCTTTAGCCCCCTCTCTTTGTCCTTGTCTGTCTTGCAACCAACAATGTATTTTATCAATATATATTTCAATGTACATTATACATAGTTTGGCCTTGGCCATATTACTCACTATAGGTTCTCCGACCTAGAACATACCAACTCACCAGCCTAAGTTGCATCTACATAAATACAATATAGTTTGTAGGGATTAAAATCGGGGATGTTACAACCCCCTCCCCTTTTTTTTGCACTATCCTTAGTGCACAACACCATATTGATGTTCTTAATATTACAAAGCCAGGCTCTCGAGCCTTTAATTCGCACAAGTTGTCCAACCAAATGCTTATATACATAGGTTGTCCAACCTAAAAACATGCATACATAGGCACTCCGACCCAAAACATGTATAATGATCTCACAATGTATATTTCTAGCAACAGTTCCAACTAGTAAGTTCTCATTCCCCATCATCCTAAACAACCCAAGGAAGTGTACCCCCTTCTTTGCTCTACATTCCCTCATGTTGTACCACTTCTTTTCAGGGCTTTAGTGAACTCGGTGAGGACGTCTCAGAGTTGCGGATCTAGGAACCCCAATTGCAACAAGTCCATTAGACTTTCTTCGTTCCATGTCTTTGTCCTTAAGCTCGATTTCCTGTTGGTGCTCTTCTTCATGGGCTTCTAGCTTCAATATCCAACATCTCACATGTATCACACACATACAATCATCATGAGATATTATCACTACGATTTTCAATTATAAATTATCAAATTTGTTTTATATAGGAAAACAAAATTTCCCAAGCATGAGTTTTCTGCTCATGATGAGTTTGGCTCTTGCAACAATAGATATGGGTATTCCTTATGGTATTGCCATATCCAAGACTACCCCGCTTGCAATTTTCTCAATTTACACTCAACCAAACAAACTATTAGCATATCGTAACAAATTTGCAATTAAATTTTCAAATCTATTTTATATAGAAAAATAAAATTTCCATGAATGAGTTTTTTGCTCATTGTGTTTGGCTCACGCAGTAGCAAGCATTAACCTTCTTTGTGGCTTACATCCTTGCCATGTCCAAGACCATTATTCTTGCAATTTTCTCAACTTTCATTCAACCAAACATATTTGTGAGTATCTCATGTACAATATGTTTTTATGGCAACAATTACAAAAAATCACAAAGTGATCTCATAATTGTTTACAATTAACAATTCAATCACCTCCATTAATCCAACTATTAACTGGATTGAACCCATCATTCTCTACACATTTATTATCATCCAATCTTTTCTTTCTTCTAGCCATCAATGTTTTTATTACTCTATTCCCCTGACAAATCTTTTATGCAATCCATCATTATGCAACTACTTTAACCTGCAACTTTCTTGTTGCAATATCTAACAACTCCTGAAATGTTCTCAACTTCATGAGTTAGTAATACTCACATCATTTCAACTGTAAGCATACTCATTTATATGCAATATAATATATGCATGCATTCACCAAAATGCATTCAATAATGCCTTTAGCATAAACAACTCTATCTTAACATGCATGTATGCAACTCTACCACTTGCACACTTTTATAACTTATTCATGCATACCTATTCAATGCACCTTTGCATTGATTTCATAATGTCATTTTCTAAGTCATGCATCCTACCATGGTGAATTGGAAGGTCTGGCTAATGCCTCGACACATCATCCACACTCTTCCTGTTGCTTGCTCAACCATTTCGATGCCTTCCTTTTCAACCCAAACACAACACCAAGAATATAATTCTTTGGTGCTCTTTAGCATTGGTAAAAAGTTCGTAGTCCAAACATCAATTGTAGTAAGAAAACTATAGGATAAGTGTGTGGAACCATAGCCTTTCCATATCCAACATGTCACGACCTTATATATATGACTAGCTTCGTTGAAAATCATTTTTATAAAAGGTTTATACCCCCTTATTTGCTTTGGTTATTAACTCATAACCAATACATTTCTGACATGCTATTATGTTATATGAATGCATTCTAAAGTTAAATAACTTTTAGCCTTTCCATATCCAACATGTCATGACCTTACATATGATTAGTTTCGTTGGAATTCATTTCTATAAAAGGTTCATACCCCCTTATTTGCTTTGGTTATTAACTCATAACCAATACATTTCTGACATGTTATTATGTCATATGAATGCATTTTAAAGTTAAATAACTTTTATAAATAACACATGCCTTCATCCTTTACCATATTGAATGTTAAATCATTCCAATGACTGGATTCAAAACACATAATAATATCACTTTAAATGTTAAATTCTAGTTGAGATTTTTTTTACCTAAATACCCTTCAATAATTACGTAGCATAATACATCAAATTCATACCTCCATAACTGCCATTTAATTGGGTTGATGCTACCCGATTATATATATATATATATATATATATATATATATATATATATATATATACTACTACTACTAGTCCACAACATGTTACATGTACTCTCAAACACTTTCACATGCACTAATGCATATCTATCTGCACTAAGAATGCATCCTTAACATGTCCATGAGTGCATATGCTCTCCAGCTTCCTATGTTATATATGGTTGTCCAACATCCATACCATAACAATTTGCATCAAGTTCTTTCATCACATATAGCTCCCTTTGTCGTTTCTAGTTGTCCTCAATTCTACTGGATTGCTATCATCCTTCCTTGATGATGCAATACACTCCAATTATCTTAGCATCCACCCCATGGTACCTTTTCCATTATCCCAAGATGTTCAGGGACTTTGATCAGTCCTATAGTCCTTCTTCCATTTATGTAATATCATTCCTTGAAATTTGATTACATCTCTTAGAATAATTCTTCGCATACTGCATTGCCTTATGTATCTATTGCACTCTCTAGAGTGCACGAGTCTTCATCATTTCAGCCATGAACTCCTTATACTAGTACCTTGCTTCCATTGCACTACTCTGATAACAAAAATGGAGGTACTACTCCAAAATTGTATAACTGATCCCTGGAGATGATGCACCTTGTCTCCATGTATGCATTATGTCTCTTTTTATCAGAAGACTAACTTCCTGAATTCTCAATTTACTTGGCTGAACCTAGTTCACATCTTAACAATCTTCATTTATGGCCTTTTTCTCCTCTTGTGATGAAGCCTTGACATAATACTCTTTCCTTGAGTGTCTCTACTCATCCTTAATATTAAGTCCAACTCTTTCGCTTGCTATATAAATTATCCTTCTAGCTTTCATGTTTGCAGCTCCATGCATATCCATTGCTCATGCATTATCTTGAACTGTAGATGGGCTTTATTACCTAACTTATACATTTGATATGCATTGTCGTCAGCTGGAAATATTTTCCCCAACATAAAAATTTCATTGGAGGCCTTCTAATTTGCTTAATGCACCAAGATGTATGATCCTTGCAGCTTCCTAAAGAAACCATGTGCTTATTCTGAATATTTGTTCCTACCTTTTTCCTTCATATATGAAGGCTTCCCTTGCATCTGCTTTCTTCTATCTGCAACTTTAAGCTCAAAAAAATATGCATGCAACAACATTTGTTAGCTAAAAACCATAATTCTAAAATTTTGAAAAAAAAAAAAAAAACATGCATACTTTTGCCCTTTAAGTGCACCAAAAATCTTCATTCTGATTTCCTGTGAATTATGTTTCTCCTTTCATAGTTCAGGGTGTATATCTAGATTCTTCTATCTAGTATATTTCCAATGGATGTTTTCTTACTCAATTTTCATTTATGAGCAACAAGTTATGGCTTCCTAAAAAATCCACTTTCACCCCACTTATACGTTTTCTCCACCAGTGCAATTTTACTAGAAGGTCAACTTCTGTCAACTGTAGCAGAAAATCCACAAAGAACCAAGAAAATTTTGTATCGGGCACTGATAATACTCATAATGGTGAACATACAACAACCTTCAGATTCTCCATTTGTAGCTCCAGTAATATTCTACGACAATATGGAATCTGTAACTTGGTCCTTTTTACAAGCATTTTTTTCCAAACTGTAGGGTAGTCTTTCCTACGCCCAATCTGTTGACATGGCATCACTAGCTAAGATGGAATTTACATGGCACTAACATGGCATTTACATGGCACTAACATGGCTTTAGTCATCGAGCCACCGGTCAGTGGGGAATGCTTCCCCCTCTCCCCACTTCTATGTGCCTCTGGTCCAGTCCGATCAACAAACTTTGGTTAACTGGCCACCGGGGAGATAACCCCCACTCTCATGCTTTTATTTGACTCCAGTCTGATTCGGTGAATGAGCTTTGGCCATTGGGCCATGAGAAATGCTTTCACCCTTTCAAAACTTCCTCTCGACTTTAGTCTTGTCCGCCAGACCATCGACCCACTAGGGAATGCTTCCATCCAACTCCGGGTTGGGCCACCAGACGTTAGATTTCCTTGCAGAACTCCCATTTGCCTCCGGGCTGGGCCACCGAAGAGAACAACTTCCTGCTCCCCTCTGACACCGATCCACCTAGAATCGGCGAGAACACCCCCTACTTTACTTGACCACCGGTCCACTAGGCACTAGGCCACCGGTCCACCGAACATTGGGTTAGAATGCCTCCAGGATCCATTCGCTCCCAATGATTTTTGGTTTAGTCCATTGTGCACTAGTTAGAACACCCCCGACTCTACTTCACTCCCAAGGGATTTCCGGTCTACTCCATCGAGCCACCAACCCTCCAAGCACCGATGAGAACACCTCTAACTCTACTATACTCCCAAGGGATTTTCGATCTGGTGAATGACTTTTTGCATGGGGTCCTGAACTTTCTCTACTCTTCCAACGACATGTGGCGGCGAGATGACTTATCACGAGGCGAAAACTGGTAGGTACGAAGGATTATTGGGCACTAACTGGGCATACTGACGAGGCGCTAAGGTGGCAACCAAAAGATACATTACACTTAAGCTCTGCATGGTTCCATGGCTCTTCGTGCTTCACACACAAGGGATAAAGGGTTCGATGTTAATTATAAACAAGTTATGAAAACCCTCTCCAATGCATGTGGGATAAAGGAAAATAGACAAGTCACAGATCTTCAATGGAGAATCCACGCAGAGACAAGAACGATGGTTGTTGAGCATTGTTGTGTTTACATTGCATGCATATTTAATTATCCCACTCTATGCATACCCTCCGATCTCCCTTTCTGCAAGCACCCAAACACGTTATTTTCCATGAAATGGTATTCCGTTCCAACATCTCATCAAACAGTAAGCGCACATCCTCCATTATGTTGTTCTTGGCATATCCAAAAGAATAGAAGCATTGATATAATGGCTCGACCGTATACACATTTACATCATTTGAAAAGAAACTAGTGTCAAAGCCTCATTCCCATGACCATGATTGACATAAGATCATCGTAGAGCAATGAATTGTGCACGCATAGGTAGAACACTAGTGGAAATAGATCAATTGGTCTTCACACAACTTTATTGCATTAACCAAAAATAAAGGCTCATTACAACGACCACTCTCAGTATGCCCCCACAAATACATTTGACTCAAAGCCACTTCTAGCAATGTAATCATGGATCTCCCCGGCCTTCTCAAGATCTCGCATCACACCACATGCCTTCATAACACATGAGAAAATACAATTGTCTGCCTCTATACCCATCTATTGCATTTGGTTACAGAGGTTGAGAGCTTCATTGCATCTCCCAAGTCTAACATATCCACTTTATCATAATAGTCCAAGAGTAGACATTCAACTTTGGCATCTGTCAAACAGTTTGCAGGAACACTCTAAAAATTTCGCTTCTGGATTCTGTAAACTTTGGTTCATTGCCCATGTAGGCTAATTGTCTAAACCTAAGCTCTGATACCACTTGTGACATACCCAAATCAACAAACCGAAAAAAAATAAAAATAAAAAATTCTTGTTAGTGCTTTGATACCAATATGAAATGTACCCATTGTCCAGGTACTTCCAAATTCGCCTTCTTGGACTGATTTCGATTTTTGTTACCAATCTTTAGATTCAAGAAACATGATAACATCACATGCAAATCAAGATTCATGTTAACTGTAAAATACATGCTTAACATGGCATGCACAACAATAACCAACAAACATGCACAACATAAACACATCACATAGATCATAATACACAGTGGAATATAAATTACACAAAAAAACACATAAAACACTTATCATTAATTAAGCCATTCACCAACTAGCCGTAGACATCAGACCTTCCACCCAACCATAAACACTGTTGTTCCAAATCTCAACAGTAGGTCACTCTTGAGCTAGGGCTATGAATCCACAAGGACAGGTCCTAGGCCGACTCTAAAACACACAACAATTAGCTATCAAACTCTCATGGTTTTTCCAACCACACAACAATCCTAATTTTCCAACTCTCTTCCCCTTCAGCCCGCACAACCCAAAGAAATGAACCCCTTTCTTTGCAATGTAGTCCCTCAGGTTGTTCCAATTCTTTCTAGGGCTCCAATGCTACTGGTTAGGAATCTCAATGCTGGAAAATCCAAGGATTCTCAGTTGTGGACACTTATTTCACAATTGCCATCGTTCCCATGCACACATGCATCCATTCCTTTTTGGAATAATCAACAATTACTTACAACCAACCGATAATGAATCTCTACCTCCAACTGTTCGTTTCCATGCCATACCCAACACATGAACGAACAAGAGTGAAATGAGGAAATGATGAGCAACAAAATGAATGAATGAACCCCTTAATAAAATGAATGAGCAACCCCCAAAGAGGGGTTTATATAATTACATGCAATAAAGAACCAAATGGCTTCCTCGAGAAGCTCATGTAACCACTTTTTCCAACTAAAACCAAGATGGGTGAATAAAATATTAATAAAAGACTTAGCCCCTTTAGCCCCTCTCTCATGGAATCATAACTCCCTATCTCTATCCTTGTCTGTCTTGCAACCAACGATGTATTTTATTAATATATATTTCAGTGTACAATATGTATAGTTTGGCCTCAACCATATTACTCACTACAAGCTCTTTGGCCCATAACATACCGACTCACCAACCTAAGTCACATCTACATAAATACATTCTAGTTCATATGGATTACAACCAGAGATGTTACAAGACATAACCCATAAACTTAACACAAATATATCATTCCCTACTAATAGATGAAACAACCCTTATTATAGTATAGCTACAATAGATACGATACAAGCATTAACCCATGGTTCTCTTAAAAAAAACCATGATTTATTTATACATTTCCATGATTTAGTGCATGATATATGGGTCCATAAGTGAGCTTGAATAAACTCACATTACAATAAACAATACATTTAAAGGGGTGCTAAGGGCATCTAGGCCTAAAGCTAATCGAGGATCAACAATTTGTTCTTTTAGCTTGGTCTTTATGGCATGACCCATTTGACCTATGTACAAAATTCTACTAGAACAAAAGTTTTTGTAAATGCCTTGGTGTTGAAAAACACCAATTTTGTCTTTTATATGATTAAAAATGTTTTTGAGAGTTTTATGGGGCTTAAAGATGGTCTTGATTTTCTTTTGAATAGAGAATTTCATATTTTTCATCGGCAACATCTTAAATAAAGGGAAGATACACGTGGGTTGTAATGGTTTGGGACATAGAGTGAGGTTGGGTTCTGTGGTGAATGGTCTTGTGGAAAGCTTTGTTTATTTGAGTGGAGGAGTAACCATTTGATTGGAGGGCTTTTTCAAGATGGGTGTTTTAAAGGTCAAGGTGGTTATGGTTAGAGATCCGAACCACTATAGCAAATCTCTTCAAGTTGAGAGCTTATTTGTTTTCTATTTTAACTATGGTAGTGGGTTATTGGATTGAACATGTCCAATTTACGGGGTTTAAATTCTATCTATCATTGGAGGTAACTAATTTTGCTTTTCCCTGTACATGACCAAATTTTCTAGTTCTTTAATAATTTTTTTTATG
>ML795574.1:299498-312619 GCA_009831015.1 Picea engelmannii | reverse complement strand
GTTGACATAAAGAGTCAAGGGAGCTCTAAATGAATAGTTCATAAGGCACAATACTTGCCAAGGTTTTGCAAATAGGGTAACAAGCTAAGTGGGTTTGACTGTTGGAAAAACTTCATAGTTAAGCGTGCTGGAGCCAGAGGCGTCTTGGGATGGGTGACTTCTCAGTAAGCCTTGGTTACTTGGTGCAAGCTTTGGAGGTGATGATTGATGCCATGTGATTCACTTCACTAGTTTCAATCCCAGTTCGTCACCCTTGTGAGCATCACCCGATGCAATGAGTGCTAAGTGGACTATTCAATATCATGAGAAATTTGGTCATTCTGACTAATGCTCTTGAGACATGGGTCATGGTTAATGGCTTAATCTATGCAGATAATCTCAAAATTTTTATCTCATGTTGGACTGTAGTAGGCCCCTGAATTGCTTGAAAGAGTTCTTAATGGTAAATACTATGTTAGATGTTTAACCTGATGGCAGTGTGGATATTATGCTTGATTGATCATATATCTATCCATGCCATCTTCATTAATGAAGTCACCTTCATATTGGCGTGGACATCTTCAGCTGTTGTAGGGCTTGGAGGAGATAGTAATTCCTAATTTGGTATTTTATTTGACATCCTCCTATCCTTTCTACTTATGAATTGTGCTTAGTGTTGTATAGTTTATTGAGAAAGGTCCATGATTAGATAATTTATATCTGACCTTGTCTCATTGTTCTTAATTCTGTTAGTCATCTTTTCGATACTAGTGGCATAAAGATAATGATTCTCTATCTGTAAGCTAGCATTGTTCTCTAAGGATTCCATGGAGGCTTCATTTCCTAAACGTTACTGTCTCTTTTTGGTATATCTGTTACTGTTTTTCTTTTTCTCACTAAGCATTTTGATTTACTTTTCACTTTTTCTTTATCTGTAAGTGCATTGTAGTTGGTTAGTATTTGTAGATTTGTTAAGGAAGGTTGGGGATGGATTCTTTCTTGCATTTGTTATAGATTTGATGAGAATTTGTCTTGGCAAACCGAGGAAGGCCTGTTTTTGAACTTGTAAATCCTATCAACACTGTACCTGGATATAATCCCTATGAACACTATCTCTGAAGTCAATCTGGGATTTCAGTATCCCAGGTAGTTTCATGTCCATTAGTCATTTGGTTCATCAACTTTGCAAGTCTGTCCATAAAAAAGAATTCAAAAACTTCTTATTTTAAGAAGTCACAACCTGTTGTATATACTTGTTCTCGTGAACTGTCTTACTGATAATCTTTGCTCACTGTGAAACTAGAATTTGAAGTTGGGCATTGGTATGACATAAATTTGTATGGTTGTTTTCCAGGCTTGCAAGTTAAAATTAGGAGATTTAAAAGGTGCCTTATTGGACACGGAGTTTGCAATGCGTGATGGAGAAGATAATGTTAAAGCATTATTCCGTCAGGGTCAGGTAAATTGTGGATTGATCAAGGCAGTTATTCGCTTCTCTTTAGATTTATTATATCAATTGATTTGTTTAACGGGTAAGTATGAATAGATTCTGGTAGAAAATATTAAGATACTTGTACAAATGAAATGGTTGGTAATATTGTGCTCCATATCTTTAGATTGTATACAACACTGGAAACCAAGACAAGCATTAGGCATTAGCCCTGAGTGCTCTGTAATCAACATATTGTTGATTTCGAAAGGTGCTGCCTAAATGTTGTGAAACTGCTGAGACTCAAAAGAATCATGAGAAAATTAAAAAATAAACAAGGTTGTATGAGGAATTTTCTGGAGATGTCGCATCCATTTTTAAATTATACCGTTTGCAGAAGCTTTTTTTTTCCCCGAGAAAAAAAAATCAATTATATTTATAACAGAATATACATGTTCCAGATCTTTCAAAACAGGCCTTGGCAGGCGATTTTTCAAAACTAGTTGACATTCTACATTAGTAGCTGGTTACCTAGACTATCTGCTTCAAAAAGTATGCTTTCTTTTACATCTATACAAAACCATCCTCAAAAAAGACTATTTAGCCAGCTTCAGAAGCGAAACTCCATAGCTTCAGTTTCTGTTCCATCAATGAACTCATAGAAACCAAAGTCTCCGATCTGCAATTGTAATGCTTCTTTAGAAAGTTCATCTGCCTTAGAATTGAATTCCCGCAAAATATTATGGAAGGACAGCCACTCGAAAGCCCTGAAGTTAAGCTTGATCTCTCTCATAATGAAGGCCAGATTGGGGTTTTGAATGGAAATATTACCCCTTGCCCAGTCTATTGCCATTTTGGAGTCACCAAACATTTGAAGTTTGCTCAAATTCTTTTGCTTAGCCGCCTCCAGAAGAGTCCTAAGAGCAATGAGTTCAGCTCTGTTATTTGTCCTACCACCGGGAGCGTATCTAATGTGAATGCAGTGATTATGATTGATAAAAAGGACCACCCCTACACCACACTTTGGCGGATGCCCTTGGCAGGCCCCGTCAAAATAACCCCAAGGAACAGCATAGTCAATTGGGGGGGGGGGTGATTGAGGTTTGAGTCTTTTGTTCCTTCAGATCTTCCTTGAATTCTTCTGCTATACTAAGCGTGAGTGTAGCTGTTACTTCAGGAGGGACCGACTTGTCCTTGAAGATGGCACTGTTACGTGACCACCATATATTGGAGATCATAATGCTTGGTAAACCTGCGTAAAGAGAAACTGATCTGTCCTGAATCCATTCTGTAGCATTCTTCCAGAGGTTCCTTGTTCCAGTCAGCTTTGGCCTTTAGCTGATCTTTGATCAACTTCGAGACCTGGCCTGCATAGGGGCACGAAATAAAGAGATGAGCAACTGATTCTGAATTTAATTTACAAAGAGTACATCTGTGAGGACCACAGCATCCTCTCTTTAAGCCATTATCCCAAGTCAGCAATTTATTGTTCAGAGCAAGCCAAAAGGTAATTTTGCAACGGGGAGGGGCTTTTAACTTCCACAAGGGTTTCAACCACCATGTTATGGGGGCTTCATTTCTGTCCTCTAACCAGGCTTTAGAACCCAGTTTGACCGTGTAAGACCCGTTCAAAGGTTTCTTAGACCAGCAAAGAGAGTATGCGAACTCTTCATCCAGAGAGATGAAGTTTTCACTTAAAAGAGTAATGAAGGATTCCCATTATTCAAATAGAGCCTCAGGAAGCCCTATTGAAACCACGTCCTTCCAGCCCAGTCGACCTCACAGCTAAGGGGATCCTATGCTTACATCGTACAAAGAAAATATGTTTTTATCCCTTAAGGACTGAAGGAAGGGAGGGGACAGCTTGAAATTGTTCCCTGCACCTAGCTAGGGGTCTTCCCCCTGCCAGATACTTCTCCCGTTACCAATGCACCAAACTGTCTAGTTTCATGCCAGTGGAAAGGCTTCCATCAAGGCTTTCCATACAATGGAACCCTTAGAAGACTTAATTGGAGAGCGGGACCATTCAGCAACAGATTGATTTGGGAAGTATTTCGAATTCATAACTCTGATCCAAAGCAAACTCCCTTGAGTTAATCTCCACAAATTCCTTCCGGCTAGAGCTCGAGCAAAAGGGCGAATGTCCTTTAAACCCCATCCCCCCAATTCCTTTGGGGCCGTGATAGATTTCCAACTAGCCAGGTGAATACCCCCGGGGAATTTTTGACCAGCTCATAAAAATTGAAAACTTAACCTGTGGATTTTTCCTAGAACTCCCTTGGGAATTGCGGAAATGGAGTTCCAGTACACAGGAATACTTTCTAAAACTGCTTTGAGTAACACCAGTCTTCCACCCCTGGACACTATCCTATTCACCCAAACGGAGATCCTGGCCTTCACTTTTCTGATTAACTAGCTCCAATCCTTTTTCCTATAACAATCTGGTTTTAGAAGGAAACCGAAGTACTTTAAACTTTCATTTAGAGTTTTTCTTTGAGCCGGGAAAATATTAAAAAGGGAGATCGCTTCGGCTTTAGAACAGTGGTTGAGGATAATACAAGATTTTTCCATGTTGACCATCATGCCTGTGGTGCTGCAATAGAGGTTTAGGATGCTTTTAAAGGAAGAAAGGTCCCTCTGAGATCCGACCATACTACAGAAAATATCATCCACAAACAGCAGATGAGACACTTCTTCAGATTCACAAATTCTAACCCCTCTTATAAGGCCATTGGATCGAGCCTCCTTTATCAATCTACTGAGGGCCTCAACAATAATCAGAAAGAGGAAAGGGGACAACCCTGACAGAGGCCTCTCAAGGCTCTGAAAAAATGGCACGGAGTCCCATTGACGAGGACAGCAAAAGAGGCACTCTGTAAGCATCCCATAATTCAGTTTACAGAATTCAAGTTCATCCCTATCTGAATGAGCACCAAACGCAGAAAGGTCCAATTAACTCTGTCATAGGCTTTTGATAGGTCCAGCTTAAGGATGGCCGCTTTAAGGTTTTTTTTTCTTGACAGAATGGAGAATCACTTGAACAATAGCTACTGCGTCATGAATCTGTCTATTGTGTAAAAGCCCAAACTGCTCTTCCCCTATGATCTCGCTAAGCATCGGCCTCAATCTTTTTGAGATAATCTTGGAGATTAATTTGTAGATTACGTTGCAGCATGAAGTTGGCCTATAATTCTCAAAAGATTCCGTGTTATGTTTTTTAGGGATGAGACACAGGAAAGTGGAGTTTAGAGGACTGTGAACCCTGCCCTCCCTTTGAGACTCCCTCATCACCAAGAGCAGGTCATCTTTCAGGAGATTGTAGAAGGATTTGTAAAATTCCACTGTAAACAGTAAAACCATCCGGACCCGGTCATTTTCCGTTCTGCATGGAGGAAAGGGCCAAACACAATTCAACCTCCGAGACCTCTTCTTCCAATGATTGATTCATATCTTCTGAGAAGACTGAAGGGAATTTGCCAACAGCTTCCAGTATTTCTTGGATTGGGCACCCAGCTGGGGTTGAGAAGAGTTTGCTAAAGTACCTTACACCAAGCTCTGCCTTGTCCTTGAAAGAACTTGCCATATTCCCTTCCTCATCCTTTATTTCTCAAATCGTGTTGAGATTCCTTAGATAATTAGCAAATTGGTGAAAGAATTTTGTATTATTGTCACCAGCTTTAATCCAAAGGGCCCTGCTTTTCAGACGCCACTCTTGTTCCTCTTTTTTCAACCATGAGGACCGAAGGTCCTCCAAAATTTTGAGCTCCTCTAACTGATCCCCTGAAAGAGGTCCCCCGACTAAAATCTTATATATACCTGAGAGCCTCTCTTCTGTTTCCAGCAGGTTCCGTTGCCTCTGGGCTCTCCATATGGGCAGCCGTTTTTTGATGGCCCCTTTCAGCCTTTTTAGGTTTGCTTCAAGTTGAATCATCAATGGTTCAGGTTTTAGGGGAGAGAGCTTTTCCCACGAAGAAGAAACCAGATTTCTAAAGTCCTCTTCTTCCAGCCAAACCTGACTAAATTTTAAAGGGGTTGGGGGAGAATCAAAACCAATTTGCCACTGTAAAGAAATTGGACAATGGTCCGAAATTCCTCCAATCTCAACAGAGGATTTGAATCTGATACCCATTTCCAGCAGCGCCTCTGAGACCAAAACCGATCAAAGCGAAATGGTCAAAGCAAAATGTGATTGCTCTATCCCAGGTTCCTCCCAATGCCTTTTTGGCTACTTTTCTCTTATCAAAACATTTTTTGGAATTGTTCCATGTATCTTATGTTGTTTTGAGGTTCAAGTCTCACCTTATCCTTTTGATCTAGGTTAAGCATCTTTATTGGTTTACTTGGAAATTCTTTATCAGTTTTCTCTGGCTTCAAAGTTCAAACATATCACTTGTTCTCTGGCTTCAAAGTTCAAACATATCACTTGTCAGAGGAACCCCCTGATGCTTATCACAAGAGATTTATTTATTTATCATTTTGGTTTTATGTTTAATCATTATTGGCTTGTTGGGTTTTTGGTATTTGGATATTCATAGAAACTTTTTAAAATCTTTAGCAGAAGATTCTCATTTAACAATTTTGGAAATCCGTGAGCACAAGATTCTCATTTTACAATTTTGGGATGCAGATTGTATGATAATTCCTCTTTTTTTATTGCATGAAAGAGAACTTGCTCAGTTAACATTTCAATTTTAAATTCAAAATTGTTCAGTGTACTATATAAGATTCTTTGTATGAGAGGTCTTCCGGTGTTAATAATAGTATTATGCTTTTATGAATCCAAAAGTACTATACCAGTATAAATATATATGTTTACTACGTTCATGCTTCTTGATATGCTATTGACAACAAACACCACATGCTATGAGAATCATGATTTACTAACGGTTCTAATTTCTTCAGTCCCCACTCATTTCTTTTGAGATACTCCTATGTTTTTGTAGCTAACATGGGAATAATGTTACCAGATTCATTTGAGTCGAAGGCGACACCCAAGTCTCGCTCTGCGAAGTGAGGAAACTGATTAGAGTCAACTAGACTTTGAGTGTGACCTTGCTCTGAGTCATACACATGTGTTTGACTCGTCAATATGATTCGAAGTTGCTTTTCAAACAAAAGTTAGATTGACTTGATGAGTCTAACTTGAGTCAGACCCTGTCCTCTGTTTATGAAAGACAGGATAAAGGCACATACTTGGGTTGATTTTCTGACCTGATTTCACAGTAACAGACTTGTGAATTGTACAGAATTAATTATGTTTTGTAGTATGCAGTATCATCTGTGTACTCGAAAACAAGTTATATTATTATTATTTTTTTGAATTAATGCTGCATACGAATCATGTCAAACTTGGCCAACTTATAATTTAGGGCTCTATGTGTGCCGGGGCTTGAACCTAGGTCATTAACATAGTGACGCCCCACCCCAAACACTAAAGCACAGCTTGGTTGACATATAATAAATTATTATCTTAAATGTACATTGTAAACTTTAATGTCACTAAAAAAACCACCTATTTCTCCCTAAATATAGTGCAAGGTTGCCAAAGCGTGGAGCGGAGCAAGAGCGTCGATAGCGTCATTCTCCAAAAAACCTCAGGAGTGGAGCATCCCGAGACTGCCTTGTATATATATATATATATTACATTATATTATATTGCATTTATATTAAAAAAAACATGCAGAATGCAAATTAGTTGCAAAATAATTAAAAACATGCATATTTGTGTTACTTGTAGATGAATACTACATTATTATGAAGTTAGAAATGCCATCCATAGTACATAAATGGGCAAGAACATTTACATGACAAGCATAAATGACAAGCAATGTTCCACCATTGCTTATATTGGGATCCTCATCATTAGTATCATCCATAGTTATCATAACCCGACCAGTCATCGAACCAATTGACCACAAAAATGTGAACCGGACTGGAACAAGTAAAAAATTGGATCAAAAAACCGGTCGACCAAAAAAAACATAAAATATTCAAATTTTGAAAAAAACATATATATTCATATGCATCCATAGGAGTCCAAACCATTATACACAAATATGCAAAGTCTTTGATGTATATAGCACGTAAGGGTGTAGATAACCAAAATAGCATCGAGTGCAATCCATGTCTGAATCAAAATACATCAACAAAGAGGCTCTAAATGGCCTCTAGAGTCCAAAAAAAATCATGCTACAACAAATAACTACATATCATCAAAATCATTGACTATATTAGGATCTTCATTATCAGTGTCACCCTCCAAGCATTAAAATAAGATACAAAAAGCTTAGCATGCCTAATAAATGATTTTACTTGAGTGAAGGGTACATTTTTACTAGGGTCATGACAGAAGAGTTCAACAATCAATGCCACCAACATCAAGGTATGTAGAGGGCTTGGTGCTCTTGATTAAATGCCAGTTCCATACCCTCATACATGATAGAATTCAGTGGAAACGTAGCAAACCTGCCAATCCTGAAAACTATTAATTCTGCTGAATTTTCAACGGGACCTAAAATTCTACTTTCTCCATATGAAGTCCAATGAGGTTGGAACCACTCTCAAACATTCTAAAACAATTAATGGTAATGTTAAAAATTTAAGTAAAAGTCACATTTTCCTTTATCTTTCATTTTCAGTGACATTCTCCTTTATCTTTCATTTTCATCCGTTTGCTTTAAGAATTTAATATTACCCTTAATTACTAGGGTGGGTGAAATGGAGGGGGGGATATGTTTAAATAGCGTCAGTAGGGCCCTAGGAGTAGTTATTAAGCAACCCCTCTTTAAATTTATTGTTTTTTTTTTTTAATTTGAAATCCGTGGGTCCCTAGTCACGTCGTATGGAACCGGTCGGTTCAGTGCCTAAAGGCTGGTTCAGTACCAAACCGGTTTGAAACAATGATTCAGATCAGTTTTGGTCCAAAACTGGTTGGATCGGTTGGTTCCACGGGCTCTAGTCCAGTTTCGATAACAATGTCATCCTTCATCCTTTGCCTCTTGTCTAGCCTTTACCTCTACCCAATTTTGATGAAACTGCCTAATCCAGCCTTAAAATATGTTAGAAAAAGCTTAACATGCCTAATCGATGATTTTGGTTTGAGTGAAGTGTACATTTTTTCTAAGGCCATGACAAAGAAGTTCAACAATCAACATTGGCAACATTGGGGTACATAAAGGGTTTGGTGCTTTAGATTAAATGCCAATCACATACCTTCATACATGATAGAATCCAATGAAAATGCTGCAATCCCATTAATTCCGAAATCATGAAAACTGTCTACTGAATTTTGAATGGGATTTGAAATTCTACTCTCTCCATATGATGTTAGGGACCTAACCCCTCAAGTGGGTAGAATAATATATTTCATGTAATAAAGGTCAATATTAATAAGGCCCAGCAATAAGGAGGAATAAGTCAATTGTAAGAAGACCTAATAGAAGCTTCCGCTTCTAGAAGTATCTTCCTCTAGATTGTTCTTTTGGATAGATAGATTTAGTATAAATAAGAGTAGAGGGCATGAGAAGTTTTGTCTTGGATATTATTGTAATAGAGCTCTGCTCTGTTGGAGGTTGCCCCCTCGAAGATGCAAGTGAAAATTACTCTCAGTAATCAAAGTGCTCTTTCTGGTGTTATTCTGGTATTATTGTGGTATTGTTATGGTTATATCATTGTTTCTCTGCCATTTCTAGCTAATTATTTATGTTCTGCATACTATTTTATAACTGGAATACTACAAGTGGTATTAGAGCACCTTCCTCGACAGAAAATTGTAAGTTAAATTATTTTTCCGGGTAGAGATGTATTTCGGCATCTTAAAGCTACAAAGATTCGTCGTTACGTGCATAAACCCACGGTCGGGGATTCATACACGCAGGAAATACAAGTGGTACTTAAGAGCACATCTATTGGCCACCCTTGTAGGTACCCCTTTGAGTGGTAGCGCATTAGACAACACCTGTATACAGTTCAACCTAGATCTCCTAAAGCCCTCCATAGATAAATCGATGGGCTGCCTAACTGCTATAGTGCCATCGAAAACAACACTCAGGAAGATACTATTTAGTACTTGGGTAGTCGGGTAGTACGGATAAGGGAACGATCTAGCCTCCTTAGTTGGTGCCCTAAGATATTGGGCCGAGTACTACTGTTGGACCTCGCATGTATATCAAAGAGCTATAGCACAAGGCAAACCCTTGTCTGTAGAACCCTTGAATACCCTAACCCTTGGGACGGAAACAAAGACAGAACATAGAAGATCTATTGCCGCACAACTGTGTCTCCTGCATTCGGGTTGCGAATTTACTACACATTTTGTCCTGCTAAGCATTTGGGCATTTCGTCACTGCAACATTCTTCAGATTGAAGTATATTTATAGTCTGGATGTTGTTGGCACCATTATTTGAGACCTATCCCGTTGGATTCCTCTTTTCTCCCTGATCGCAGTCATACCTTTCCTTTTTAACATTTTTTTTCCAGTGGACCCGAGCCCCTCTCAGCTTCCCCATTTTTCTACCTATTCCATTCTATTTCTCTTCTTGCCTCGATTGTCGTGGTACCTATCACTTATAAGTCCTTTTTGTGGTCCCACCCACCCATTTTTCCTTACACTTGCCCTCTCCAAATGGCCACCACTCGCAACCAAGATTTGAACGCTTCCATCAATCAAATGACCTTTGAAATTGCCTCTACCAATTCTTGCCTTGCACAATTAGAAACCCACGTCGAGCACAAATTTGACACCATCGATGCCAAATTCATGAACCAATTTAACACCCTCCAGTTTGCTGTCAACCAATTGTTGAACCGCTCTTCGGGTCCTTCCTCCTCGGACCAACCCAATGCTGCTGAATCTTCTTATTCTCTGCATCTTCAATCCAACTCCTTTCAGCGTGACCCCCGTCTTCCCTGTGTCAAGGTCAATAAATTTGATGGCTCTGATCCTACGGGTTGGGTCAGTCAAATGGAGCATTATTTTTCTTTGCATGGTATTACTGATGAATTGGACAAACTTCGCTATGTTGTCCTCTATCTAGATCCTGAGTGATGGCAATGGTTGCAATGGCGTAAAAATTCACGTCAAGGGTATATTGCCTTGACCCAGTTTGTTGCTGAGCTTTATGATCGCTTTGACACCGATACCCACTATCTCGATCGTTTGACCAAGTTGAAACAGTCAGGCACAGTGGAAGACTTTATTTCTGCTTTTGAGCATTTGGCCTTACAAACCAAGGGCATGTTAGATGCTTTCCTCCGTGAATGTTTTATTAGTGGCCTAAAGGATGAAATCCGATCCCAGGTTCTCATGGCCCACCCTCAGACTTGGTTGGAAGCTACTAAACATGCTAAAGAAGCCCAACAGGTTGTTTTTTCCCATAACAAAAAACCCTCTTTTGTTCCGTGCCCTCGCCCAACTAATCCTAACCCCCTTGCCACCCCCCTCAAGGTCCAGAAATTAACTCAGGCTGAAATGGCTGAACGCCAATTGAAGGGTCTTTGCTATAATTGTGATGAAAAATATTTTCTAGGGCACAAGTGTAAGGAACAAAAGCTTTTTATGGCCATTTCTGAAGATGTTCCTGAAGATGTGACAGTTCCAATTGTTGAAGAGCCATCCCTTCCTGATGCTACCCCGGAGCTTGCTGACCCACCTGAAGTTGAACCACTCATTTCCTTGCATGCTCTCACTGGTTTCTCTGCTCCCCAAACCTTCAAGCTCATTGGCTATATTAAGAATAGGAAGGCCATCATCCTAGTCGAGAGTGTTAGCACCCACAATTTTATCCATTGTCGCATTGCCCAGGAAACCAATTGCTATATCCGTGGTGTCAATAACTTTCAAATCATGATAGCCAATGGTGGGTCTATGAAATGTGGTGGGCGTTGTGAAAATGTATGTCTTCAGATTGGACATTACCACCTGAAATCTCATATGTTTGCCATCTAAATGGGCGGGTGTGACATTGTGCTAGGTGTTGAATGGTTACGCACTTTGGGTCCCATTTTTATGGATTTTAAGGAATTAACCATGCAATTCCAACAGGAGGGACAAAGGTATCACTTCCAAGGTCCCACAGCTGGTTCTCCTGAGATCATTAGTTCCTATCGCATGGAAAAAATCCTCAAGAAAGGCCACTCTGGTATTATTGCTCAACTCCATTCTATTCAGGCGGTTGAGACACCCTTTGTGCATCCTGACCTCCAAGCTATTCTCTCCAAACACCAAGCTATTTTTTCCACTCGTCAGGGACTTTCGCCTTCTGGTGGTGTTCATGATCATTCCATACCCCTTGTTCCTGGCAATCTTCCTCCCAATGTTCGCTCTTATTGTCATCCCTTTGCCCAAAAGAATGAAATTGAGAAAATCCTGTAGGAATTGCTCCAAGCGGGTGTTATTCGCCCCATTACCAGCCCTTATTCTTCTCCCGTGGTCATGGTACTTAAGAAAGAAGGTACTTGGCGCATGTGTCCCGACTTTTGTGCCCTCAATAAACTAACCATCAAGGACAAGTTTCCCATTCTTGTCATTGATGATCTCTTGGATGAGTTAAGTGGTGCTCTGTATTTCACCAAACTTGATTTGCGTTCAGGCTATCACCAGATCCATATGCAAGACGCTGACATCCCCAAAACTGCTTTTTGAACTCATCAGGGTCACTATGAGTTCTTGGTCATGCCATTTGGCCTATGTAATGCCCCCTCCACCTTCCAAAGCCTCATGAATCATGTCTTCCATTCTTTTCTTCGTCATTTTGTCTTAGTTTTCTTTGATGATATTCTCATCTGCAGTAAAACTTGGCAATCCCATCTTGCCCATGTGGATCAAGTTCTTCATCTACTCTCTCAGCATCAACTTTTCCTCAAACACTCTAAATGTGCCTTTGGCGCCTCAAAAGTTGAGTACTTGGGTCATATTTGTTAAATTTATAGTAGCTGCAAGAGCCATTCTCCGGGAGGATGGCAAAGACCCTAATTGAGATCTAGGGCCCCCAAGTGCACCCCTGGGGTTTCTTGGTCTGGGACCAAGCAGCTAAAGCCCCTAGACATGTTTAGGGCTTCTGGAAAAGTCCAGGGTACCCATGCCTGGAGCATGGGTTGATCCTTGGTCTTGTACCTTGGTGGATAAGACCCCTGAGAGGGCCCCCAGTAGACAATTGGGGTTCTTGGTTTGGTACCAATCAGTAAAGACCCCTGAGAGGGCCCCCAATATACGACTGGGGTTCTTGGTCTAGAACCAATGCTGTATATGTCATGTCGGGGAAAGTGTCGGCGAGGGTCCGGAAGAGATCTTCTCGGCGACATCAGTGGAAAATGTCGGAATATGTTGGCAAGACCTCAAAAAAATACAAAAACAATCATTTTTTTCAATTTTTTTAATTTTTTAAAATTTGTAAAGCAACAACAACATCAAATAAACACTTTTCTACATCAATATGAAAATACAACCAATAAATAAGATGCATAAGATGTCAAGTGGTCACATATCGTTACTAAACGGAAAATTTTGAAACATGTTCCTGATAGGATGATAGTAGATACAAAATCACATCAACTGATCAAAATAAATGTACTCATGAGATGAATCATCATGAGGCATCTAGATACTAAATAGTACATGATAAAATGAAAATGATAGATCATAGGAATCCAAATCATTGATTCCCTCTATGTCGTGGTGTTGTTGTTGCTCTAGCCCTTTTACGGGTAAAGGGC
>ML795574.1:272588-294530 GCA_009831015.1 Picea engelmannii | reverse complement strand
ATCTAGTTGTTATACTCATTAAAATTTAAAAGATACTACTGTCATGCTTCACTGCCCAAATTCTAACAATATTGTTGGCAAGGTTGGTGTCCGGGTGGATCCTAAGAAGATTGAAGCCATGCAGGATTGGCCTCGCCCCAAGACTATCAAAAGCTTGCGTGGTTTTTTGGGTTTAACGGGATATTATCGTAAGTTTGTTCAGAATTATGGCAAGATTGTAGCGCCTCTCATTCCTCTACTTAAAAAGAATTCTTTCACTTAGACTCTTGCAGCTGATCAGGCCTTTCAAGCATTGAAGGAGGCGATGTGCACTACTACGGTCTTGGCCCTTCCTGATTTCACAAAGACCTTTGTCCTGGAATGTGATGCCTTCGAGAGAGGAATTGGAGCAGTCCTTATGCAAGAGGGCAGACCTTTGGCCTTTACCAACAAACAATTGTCAGACCGCCATTTGGGCCAATCTATCTATGAAAAGGAAATGTTGGCTATTCTGCATGCAGTAGATCTCTGGCGCCCTTATCTCTTGTGACAACGCTTCCAATTTAAGACAGATCGTCAAAGCCCAAAGTATTTTCTAGAGCAACGACCTTCCTCTCCAGAGCAACAAAAATGGATAACTAAGCTCTTTGGATATGATTATGAGATCATTTACAAGAAAGGCAAAGAAAATGTGGTTGCTGATGCTCTTTCTCGAAAATATGAAGATGAAGGGTCCCTTTTCTCCCTATCTTTCATTGTACCAGATTGGTTCCAAGTTGTTCGCTAGGAATGGCTACAAGATCCTAAAATTTTGCACTTGATCCAACAGTTGCAAGACAATTCTCCAGTTTCCCGAGGGTACTCTTAGCACAATGATGAGCTTCGCTACAAAGGCCGTTTGTATTTAAGTAAACAGTGACAACTTAAATCCACGGTGCTTTCTGAGCTTCATGCTACTCCCACATCTAGGCACGCAGGGTTTACCAAAACCTATGACAGGGTCAAATGTTCTTTTTTCTGGGATGGTATGAAAAAGGACATTCACACTTTTGTGGCCGAATGTGATGTTTGTCAACGTAACAAGGGAGAAACAATCAAAGCCCCTGACACACTTCAACCGCTTCCAATTCCACCCGCTATTTGGAGAGACATCTCTATGGTTTTCATTGTGGGGTTACGTAAATCAGGCAATAAGTCAGTCATCATGGTAGTAGTTGATCGTCTTTCCAAGTATGCTCATTTCCGTGCTCTGCAACATCCATTTACTGCATACACTGTGGCTCAACTTTTCATGGATCATGTCTTCAAGCTTCATGGCATGCCTCATTCTATTGTTTCTGATCGAGACCCCACTTACATCAGCAATTTTTGGCAAGAACTGTTTAGGCTACAGGGCACCCAATTGCATCTCAGCACAACCTATCATCTCTAGACTGATGGTCAAACTGAAATTGTCAACAAGTGTTTGGAGACTTATTTGAGGTGTTTTGCCTCTGAAAGGAAAAATCAATGGGCTCAATGGCTACTGTTAGGTGAATGGTGGTACAACACTTCTTACCATACCGCTACTCACATGACTCCTTTTGAAGCAATATATGGACAAAAGCCACCTTCCGTTCTCTCCTACATGCCAGGTGTCTCAAAGGTTCAGGCAGTTGACCAAACACATACCCTTCGAGAGGCTATTTTCCTTACCCTTAAAGAGAATTTGGTTATGGCTTAGAATAGCATGAAGCAACAAGCTGATCAAGGTTGCTCATAATGTCAATTTGTTGAAGGCGACTAGGTATTTCTTTGCTTGCAACCTTATAAACAAACTTCACTCAAAGCTGAACATTGTCAGAAACTGACGCCCAAATTTTATGTTCCTTATACAGTTCTCAAGTGCGTGGGACAGGTGGCCTATCATTTAGCTTTGCCTAGTTCTTCCAAGCTCCATCCTGTTTTTCATGTCTCCTGCTTAAAGAAGGTGATTGGCACTAAGTGCCAAACTCAAACCAACCTTCTTGAATTGGTTGAAGAGGGATCCATCTGGTTGCAACCACAAGCCGTTTTGGACCAGCGTGAGCGTCGTCTTCGTCAACGCACCATCAAGGAAGTGTTAGTTCAGTGGAAAGATACAACTCCAACTGATGCCACCTGGGAGCCAACTAGCATTCTGCAACAATTTCCTCATCTCAAGCCTTGAGGACAAGGCTGGTTTAAGGGGGAAGGCATGTTAGGGACCTAACCTACCTAACCCCTCAAGTGGGTAGAATAATATATTTCCATGTAATAAAGGTCAATATTAATAAGGCCTAGAAATAAGTAGGAATAAGTCAATTGTAAGAAGACCTAATAGAAGCTTCCGCTTCTAGAAGGATCTTCCTCTAGATTGTTCTTTTGGATAGATAGATTTAGTATAAATAAGAGTAGAGGGCATGAGAAGTTTTGTCTTGGATATTATTGTAATAGAGCTCTGCTCTGTTGGAGGTTGCCCCCTCGAAGAGGCAAGTGAACATTGCTCTCAGTAATCAAAGTGCTCTTTTTGGTGTTATTCTAGTGTTATTCTGGTATTATTGTGGTATTATTGTGGTATTGTTCCTCTGCCATTTCTAGCTAATTATTTCTATTCTGCATACTATTTTATAACTGGAATACTACATATGAACTCCGATGACGTTTGAACCACTCTCAAACATCCTGAAACAATTAATGGTAATGTTAAATATTTTAGTAAAAAGGATAAAAAGGAAAATAAAGGAAATATAAAAAGGATAAAAAGGAAAGATAAAGGAAATATAAAAAGGATAAAAAGGAAAGATAAAGGAAATGTCAACTTTTACTTTACTTAAACATTACCATTAGTTGTCAACATTTTTGGTCAAACCTACTGAAAAACCGTAGTCATGGTTCAATGTGTACATGGAGTGCCTGGTGAGCATCCAGGGAGTGCCTTGGGAGGGCACTCCTTGACTCTGGGAGCATTCTAGGGAGCACAACACTTCCAAAGGGGCAGGGAGCATCTCAAAATTGTCCGGAGCGTGCTCCTGAATTTTGTGAGTGCAGTCCGTGGATGGGGGGTGGCCCATAGGAGGCTGCTCCCAGTAACACTAATACAGTGTACTTTTTATATTTGCTGAGCTTCTCTCGAGTTCAAGTCATACTCTTGCTTTCTGGCCCTGCTGATTCGTCTGTTGAGTTGAGTTTAAGGGAATAGGTATCTAATAGGATGGTTTTGCTCGTGTAACTGAGAGATTAAATATAATGATAACATTCTATTACAGTTTGATAAGTTGCAGGTAGCGAAAGTATAAGTCTACCTAATTCCCTATAGTGCCACTTATATATATTATATATAGAGAGCATTCTTATGGCAAATGCCTTGGGTGATATTGGCAGAATAGTTACCCTCTGAAGGAAGTCCGGTTTATGTGGTGCAGTTCCTTGGGGTGCTTTTCTCATAGCACTTCAACAAAAAAGTAAAATTTTATGATAGTACTGGTAAATTGGCATATATATGTGCATTCTTAAGACAAAAGTCCGAAGTGATTTTGGCATAATAGTTAACCTTCAGACCTATATTCTAGTTTCCATTAAGATAGTGGTGTTTTATAATATCCTTCCAAGAACTCAATTAAAGAACAGTAATAAGTGGATGGACAATAGATTCATTAACAGCATCTGAGATTTCTCCATGAACACATTAATTGGCAAGACTTTCAGAGCTGTTCAAGTCTAATGTGGCTAAAGCAAAAAATATTCCTGGCATAGTTGGTTCATGATAACCAATTACATTGGGAATGATTAAAAAGTTCATTTAATTGAAACATATGTTGGCCATTAACATCTCCTGAGAATTTCTACACGAATTTTAAATTGGCAAGACTTTTAGAAGTGGTTTACCCCATATACTAGTATCGAGTTTCCTCTTTATGCTATTGTGACAGAAGTAAACATTATGCCCAGCATAGTTGATTTGTACTGACAAATGATTGCATTAGTACTGGAGACTAATTTCACACCTAGTAATTGGGTTTCTATACTATAGTATATTTAAAAACATGAATGACGATATACACCTATAATCACTTTAATCATAACTGCTTGTTAGAGTATAGGTAACATTGAAGTATGTTGTGTATAGAGTTATTGTAATAGGTGTGACATATTGTAATTAGTTGCCAGTGGTTAGTCAAGTAGTTATAAATAGACAGTTCAATAGCTATAAACTCGAGATATTATTAGGACACTATATATGTACCTTGGATTATCAATCAATAGCATAAAAGCAGATCAGGGCAGGGCTGTTGGTGAATGAAAGGTGCAAGGAGTTAGAGATGGCGATTAAAAACAGCCCAACAAAATGTGCTATCCAAACCATCCCCCAAAAACATGGAAAACGGCTAACACATTTCTGGTAACCCTTGGTATAACAGAGAATGCAAAGCTGCAAGGAATAAATACAAACAGAAACGGACTGGTGTAAGCCTCAAGAGGTACAAGCTGATTGTAAAGACTAAAGAATCTCTTCATGAAAAAGAAACAAGAAGTATTTGATCAACATGCAATAGAGGAACCCAAGATAATTCTTGAAGGTGCTAAGAGTGCAAAAACAAGAGCAGGAAAATGACATTTCGAAAGAGGAATGGCTGGTTCATGCCAAAAAACTATACGGAAACATGACAAGGAGGAAACCCCCATAAATCTGCACCGCATGGGAAATATTCACAATCGAGGATGTGGTTGAGGGCATCAAGAAGTTAGCTTCAGGGAAAGTGAAAGATATAGACGAGCTAATTGTTGAACATTTGAAATATGGCCTAGAATGCCTTAGCGATCATATAAAGGATCCATTGTATCAAAATGGTCCTGCAAGGTTCTTGAAGAATGGATGACAAGCCACATCATCCCTATTTTCGAGTGGGGGAGAATAATAGTTTGGCAAACTATCAAATCATCATGGTTTGGCTAATATTTTCTAAGTTGGTCGATGGGATCATGGAGAGGAAAATATGTAGGTGGGCATAAAAAGAGGGCTAACAATGTGGGCCATAAGGAAAGCAAGGTTTAGGCCAAAGCATTCCATGATGGACCATTACCTCACTTTGGGGCATATGATAAACAAGACATGTGATGCCAAGGAGGGGGGGCTTTTGTGTTGCTCCGTTGACATTAGAAAAGCCTTCGACACAATTCCCAGAGATAAGTTGTGAGAATGACTTGTAGAGTTGGCGATACCAGAGGAATCCAAATTGCATGAAATTTGGAAATGGGCATGGGTTTCGAAAAGGGGAACACCATGGGAATACGACCCACCCTCCAAATAGGCTCGTTGGGGAAACATGATATAAACAAAATACTATATATATATATATATATATATATATAGATAGATAGATAGCTATAACATTATCTTGCGAGAAAATAAGAATGATAAGCAAATGACATTTTAGAAGGAGACACATGTCTATATTAACTTGCATAGATGATTACATTATGGAGAACACAAAAGCAACCTTTATAGATAATGAGGCTATAATAATAATAATAATAATAATAATCTAATTTTAAGGTCATGGCCAAGCTAGACACCAAATTGGTGTATGAGACCCCCTTCTTTGTGGGATAAGGGACCCCCTCTGTGCAACGATTTGATTGCTAAAGTCTACGAAGGTATACATACCCTACCCCCTCTGGATTTGAACTAGTGACCTCGTAGGAGGAAACAGCTGTTCTTAACCAGTAGGCCCACCTAGGTTGTATACATCAATGTTATCAAAACCAGCTGGTTTGACCGGTTTTAGTGTTGTACTGGTCTAGTTGAAGGATAGAATACAAATTGAAATGGTCGGTTCCATACTGAATCGACCAGTTTCGTACGAAACCATACAACTGACAATAAGGACCATTTAAACTCAATTTTAAAAAATCAATAAAATAAAAAAAGGTACTACACTAAACCTAACCCTAGGCCTAATGTTCAATGCAACCTTAGATTGAGGTGCAACCAATTGTTGAACAAGATCCTTGAATCAAGCAACATAGTCGTGGATGATATTGATCCCTCGTTAGAGTGGGTTGTGGAGACTCACCTAGCAACATTTGACAATGAAGACCTATCTTGGATGAACTTGGATCCACTTCCATAGCCAGAGGATCTGAACATTATTATTGGACAAGTACCTTCAGGGCTAGGTGAGTCAAGTCGGAATCCCATTTTTGAGTCTCGTCATGTTGATGATGTAGATCAATGTTATCAAAATTGGACCAATCATTGAACCGGTTGACCCGAAAAATCTAAACCGGATAGGAACTAGAAAAAATTCGGACCAAAAAACTGATTGGCCAAAAAATACTTCAAATATTCAAATTTTGAAAAAAAAACATATATATTCATGTGCATCCATATGAATCCAAACCATTATACACAAATATGCAAAGTTTCTCTTGTATATAGCAAGGGTGCATATAACCAAAATAACACCAATTGCAATCCATCTCTGAAGCAAAGTACATCAACAAAGAGGCTCTCAATGGCCTCTAGAGCCATAAAAAATAATGCTAGAACAAATAACTACATATCATCAAAATCATTGCTTATATCGGGATCCTCATCATCAAAATCACCCTCTAAGCATTAAAAGATAGAAAAAGATTAACATGTCTAATCAATGATTTTGCTTGAGTGAAGGGTACATTTTCACTAGGGTCATGACAAAAGAGTTCAACAATCAATGCCACCAACATCGAGGTACATAGAGGGCTTGGTGCTCTTGATTAAATGCCGGTTCATACCCTCATAGATGATAGAATCTAGTGGAAATCTTGCAATCCTACCAATCTTGAAATTATGAAAATTGTTAAGTCCACTGAATTTTGAATGGGATCTAAAATTCTACTTTCTCCCTATGAAGTCCAATGAGGTTGGAACCACTCTCAAACATCTTGAAACAATTAGTGGTAATGTTAAAAATTTAAGTAAAAGGATAGAAAAGGAATATAAAGGAGAATTGTGTGAGTGAAATGGAGACCGGGGACCCCTTTAAATAGCTTTAGTAGGGCCCTAGGGTTAGGGTTAGGTATTTTGCTTCCCCTTTAAGTAAATTTTTGTTTTCTATTAAAAAACTTAAGAATTGGTGGTCCGGTGTCATATGAAACTGGTTGGTTCAAGTGCAAAATTGGTTGGTTCGGCACACAATCGGCCTGAACTGGTTTGAAACATTGGTCTGAACTAGTATGGTGTCAAAATCAGTCGGATTGGCCGGTTCCACCGATGTCGGTTTGGTTCCGATAACATTGATGTAGATGATGAGAATTCAGATGATTATCTCATATTATTAGATTGTAGAGTCTAGAGTCTAGACTATAGTTATTAATTAGTACTATGCTTATTTTTGGAAGTTAGAGCCTCTTTGTTGATATATTTTGGTTTAGTAATGAATTGCACTTGGTGCTATTTTGGTTATATGCACCCTTGCTATATACACGAGGAAATATTTGTGGATAATGGTTTGGATTCATATGGATATATATATTTTTTTTAAATTTGAATATTTTATGTATTTTATGGTCGATTGGTTTTGTTTTTGGTTTTTGTCCAATTTCGATTTCTGGGGTCGATCGGTTCGATTATCGGTATGGTTCTGATAACATTGCTATATATCAAAAGTCAACCTTTATATATCCATCTGATCTCCATCTTCATCAATAAAAATAGAACAAGAGGCTTGTTTAGGACTAGAGATTGGAAGAAGAGAGAGCTCCACTTCCTCCTTAATCAACATCAATATTAAGAGTAGCAAGACAAAGTTCCAACTTCATCAACATCAATATTAAGAGTAGCAAGACAAAGTTCCAACTCTAAGGATTTTAGATCCACATCCCAGTGTTTGTGTGGTTGACGTGTATATTCTTTACGCCTACGTGACATAAGGTGCAAATTTGAATTCACAGACAAGATCCTCAACCTTTTGTTATTCCAACTTGTTTCATTTCATAGAATGAATGGAACCATAGGCACTCTAGTTCCTTTTTGTTGATGAAGAGCTTGCCACGTGTGAGGGAATGCAAGTGGCAAGTTTTTGGAAATATACACCATTTGCCCCATGACAAGTTTATCATTTAATTGGATTCATGGTCCTCCCCTCATCAAACGTTAATATGTCTGAAAAATCATCCACTCTAGAACAAAACAACCAAAGTCTTCCCTCACCTCGATTTGTAAAGAAGATGGAAACGACCTTTGGAAATGGAAGGTTATCTTCAGTCCATTGGCCACCTCCTTATCCTTATGAAATGACTTACTCTTCCATTTGCTTTAAACAATGAGGTTTTCATTATAAAATTTCAAATTCAAAGCATGTGCTAAAGTGTGCAATGGATTGTTGAAACAATTTTGACTTTGATCAATGATGGGCCTCATAGGTTTTGCAAAATCAGCCTCAACAAAGTAAAGAGAGGGAACTTCTTGTGAAGTAATTTCCATGAATTTGTCAACCATGGTATCCATGACATCATAAACTTCAACAACTGCTTGTATATGCTTGTTGGAGAAGCTCAAATACAGGGGATGTAAACTTGACAAAGAAATTTGCATGACCAATCTACATCAATCAACAACCTATGCACCATACTTCCGTCAGAATCATCCCAAGTCACACCCACCACCATAGTCACTAATGCAGATTTGACCTCAACAAGGTCGCACAAGAGGATGGAATTTGAGGCATATCTTGTCTAAACAACTCTAGTTAGGAGTATTCTTAATATATTGCTTGATGCTAGTTGTGGTTGGCGATAAATTTTATGATGTCCCTAATTTGCTATGTGAGCTCCTTAATCCATGTTGTTTTATTCTCAAACTCTTCTAAAATAAAATTTAAATTATGGACAATGCCAAGGAGTCCAGAAAATGTGATAATATTTACTCTCAACAATCAAGCCCTATGCTTTGCAAAGAGGTGCATTATCTGCGACAATTTGCACCACATTGATCGTTTACCTCACCTAAGGTTTTGCTTTAACTTTCAAAGTCACAAGTCCAAAAACATTACTACTTTTGGGGATGACACATTGACATTGACCAATCACCTATGCCTTGTATTCGTCCATCCATTTGAGATAATGGAAACCTTCCATCTAATCCATGAAGCACAAATTGTTCTTAAACATTTTTCAGTTGGCCGCTTATCTTTCTTGAGAAAAATGGTTTAGACTTTTTCATAGTTTTTCCCATTTTAATATTGAGGAGTTGTGTTAATTGCCCTCACCAAATCTTGCTGATAGGGAGACCAAACCACATTGAAAGGGATACCAAAAGTATAGATGACTCTTACCATTCTTGACTCGTCTTCTCTCCCTTGAGCATTGAACATTTTTCGCCAATATGCTTTCTTGAGTTGTCGTTGGAGATTTTGATGACTCTTCTTGAACTTGCGTAGCAATCTCCTTCCTTGCTTCATGGATAGTCCTTATCTCATTGATAGCAACCAATTGAGTATTACCACCAAACTTGTTTCTTTGATCTTCCAACGCTTGATCCTTATGTTTTTTCTCATATTTGACCCTCACCTCCAGTTTGATGTATGTGCACAAATGCCAACATGGGATCCCCTTCCATGCAAAATATGAGCCTTCACTCTCGTGTAAGAGCCCTTTAAAATCTTGTCTATTTTGCATAGACCACACCTCCATTCAGATGAGCCCCCATTAAGCATTTTTTTGAGCTTGATAATATACTTCCAAAAAGGATAGGATTCGTTTTGCTTGCTTGCTTGCTTTAGCAAGTCTAGGGACAAGACAAACATCAATGCTTGGTGCGAATGCTTCAAAAGACGAGTAAAATGTTTGTTGTTGTTGTAGGAAACCCTTGTTGTTGAGGAAAGTGTGAGCAATGAGTGAAAGGAGGAGGATTCTTAAAGAAAAAGATTGTTAGGGTTTCTAGAGATTTATCTTTTTTTTTTTTCAAATGAATTAAAAATTAAGTAACTAGGTTTTGAAATGAACTAGAGGTTAAATTTTCTTTAATTTCCATAGATTAGGGGTTTTTAGTTTCTATGGGCCCAAAATGCTGAAGTAATGTGTTGAAATGCTAGGGCCTTGGGTTGATCATGTTGATCAGTATGGGGATGTGTTTCCAAATTCTTGAGTGTGCTTGGAATCTTTTGGCTTGTGTTCGATGCGTTTCATATTAGTTTTGTTGTTTTGGGCTATTACGGGCTTCAGTGCGAGGGGGTAGGCATGTCCTAGAACGTAGAGACAAATGGAGGGTTGCAACATATAGGTTGCTTGAACAAGTTAAGGACAAAATCAAAATCTAGGGAGTCTATTCGAGGGGTACAAAAATGACATCGGTGTTAAACAAGGCTGCCCGCTCTCGTCGACAGTTTTTAGACTATAAATTGACATGCTGGGACAATTGATCAATGAGAGAGGTGGAGGGGGAGAAAACATGGCGAGGATTATAATGAAAATTCTCCTATATATGAATGCTGTCACTAAGGTAGTGTTGTTTTCTCTCAAAAAGAAAACGTGCTAGCCACAATTCAACTTTAGAAAGAAATCGCTAGAAATCGTCCAAAACCACAAATACCTTGGTATAGAGTTCAATGAAACACTAAATTGTGATGTTTCCATGAGAAATTGTTGCAAGGTGGTTGGAAGGAAACATTCTACTACAAAATAGGTTCAAGACAATGAAAGTTTGGTATTAGGGAATCATCAACACCTATTTCAAACACACTTGTGATGTCAGAGGTTCTGTATGTTTGGGAGATTTGGGAACTAAGTATATTTAAAAGCACGTTGAATCATATAGAGACGTTGACATCACAAGAGAATAGAAGGGAAAGAATGGAACCAACAACTAATCCTAAATTCTACAATAAGAATGGAAAATTAACGATATGGTAGAGCCGATGCATAAGTGCGCTATAGAATACAATCGCCATGCACAAGAGAGAACTAACCCATGAACATTAGAGTTCAATACTTGATATAGTGCTCATTGGCTTAAACACTTTTATAAAAGAGATGAGGACCATAAGGTTAAAGAATGGTCACGAAGATCACAAGATGATGATATACAAATGAGAGTTGTGGTATATTTATGCCTACATCTACAAGTTGAATAGGTCGGCCTTAAATGAAACCTAGTATTACAATAAATAATTTCATTAATGCCTAACCAAATACATTAATGACACAATACAAATTTTCCTTAGCCAAATGTGAGGATTAAACCATTCTCAACACCCTTGATATGCTTGTTGGAATTAATGTAGTTGCAAGAGCCATTCTTCGGAGGATGGAAAAGACCCTAGCAGTGGACTAGGGCCCCTAGTATATGATTGGAGTTCTTGGTCTTGGACCAAGCAGTAAGTCCCTAGATGTGTCTAGGGCCCTTGGATGTGGTCCAGGGAATCCTTTCCTGGTGCTTGGATTGATCCTTGGATATGTTCCTTGGTGGTTGATATAAGTCCCTAGATGTGTCTAAGGCCCCTGACTGTGTTCTAGGGAATCCTTGCTCAGTGGCTGGATTGATCCTTGGATGTGTTCCTTGGTGGTTGGTATAAGTCCCTAGATGTGTCTAGGGCCCTTGGATGTGTTCCAGGGAACCCTTGCTTAATGCATGGGTTGATCCTTGGTCTTGTACCTTGGTGGATAAGACCCTAGATGTGTTCTGGGGCAAACTGGTCTTTGACCAGGTAGATCTTGGTGTAATACCAAGATGTGTTGATCCTCTTTCTCTCTCCCGGGATGGTCCATGAGACCTAGAAGTGCCTATGAAGATGGACATGACCACATTGTTGATGTATCCCTCTTATGCAGTGATGATAAAGTTTATAAGTCATTATGAGACTTATGTGGACATGTTTTGGCATTAAAGAGGATCCCTTGATTTTGTCTTTTGATCCCCTCCTGGTTGATTCTGTTTCCCTCCTTGTTTAATGTAGTGTTGGGGTTTTGTAAGTCATTTTGACTTAATTGATCTTTAATTAATATTTTATTAATTAAAATATTAATTAATTGTTAATTTTCTTTTATTTATTTTATTAGAGTTTGACTTAATCCTAATGTTAGGGCTAAATTAGAAAACCCTAAAGCTATAAAAGAAACCCTCCCCCTTTCATTTGATACTCACTCACACACTCACTGTCCTTACTCTTCCCTACTTGCTGCGGCTACCTCAGATTGCTCTCCTTGCTTATGGTGCGGCTATCTTGTGATCTTTCTTCTTCAGATMTGAGGTTTTYGATTGGACTCTTGTTTGGCTGTGAGCTTCAGATTGTTTTTGTGCTTTCTGACTAGAGGTATTACAGACCTCTCCTTGATTGCTTTACTACTGTGATCTCTCTCAACCCCTGCGAACTGTGTAAGGGTGCCACGGACTGAGTAAGGGTGCCACAGACTGGTTTAAGGATGCACAGACTGGTGGAAGGGTGCTGCGGCCCTTCCTTGTGGCTGCCGCTGTGTAAATAGAGGTGTCGTGGCCCTTGTTGGTGGCTGCCGCTGTGTGTAAGAGGCTATGGGTGCATCCCTTCTCCTGGCTGCCTTTTTGTGACGAGGGTTTTCTGCTCATCCTCCCACTGTGTGCTGGATCTCTCTTTGCTGTACCTACCTTTTCTGATGTCTTATTTGGTAGGGTTTTATTACTTGCTGCCACAGTTTGTTGGTAGGGTTTTACTACTTGTTGCTACAGTTGCTGATGTCTTCTTTGAAGGGTTTTACTATTTGCTGTACCTATCTTTGTCGGCATCTTCCTTTGCTTAAAGGTTTGACTGTATATTCAGTTCAGTTTTGAGTGTTTACTTCAGCCTTTACCTCAGTCCTCCTCCTCTTGGCAAAACTGTCGACCTACATTCATCATAAAGATCAAAACCCTAGAGGTTTGATCCTTGAACTTTAAGCTAATTATCTGAGCATATGAAAGAGGATTTCATCCACATGTAACAGGTACATTCTTCATTAGCTAGAGGTAAGCTAATATTAATTTTTGCACTCAGAAATTTAGATTATGTTCAGATTTATTTTCATATGTTCAGACCTTGCTGTCTATATTTAAATTTGTTTGAATCATTGTTTTAATGTGCTGATCTACATTTGTTTTAGAGAACAGAAATAAAAAGATATCACTGTCTTTTCTTTTTTTCAAATTCTAACAACGCTAAACAAAGGGCTATGGAGATAAATGTTGAAATACAAATGAGAGTGGGTTTATCGATACCCAACTCAATATAGAGGATAGTTGGTTTATGGATACCCAACTCAATACAAATGTGAGTGGGTTTATGGATGATCAACTTTGATGCATGTCTGTCATGGCCAAGATACAAAGGTGAGTGGGTATATGAATACCCAACTCAAAATAGGGCCAGTCTTTTCAAAACTTTGCACTTTAATTTGAACAAGTGGCCTTCAATAGAAGGTATTACATCACAACTCCCCTCGCCCAACGTTGAACACAAGCCATATAGTGCAGATATAACTCGCTTGAATGCGATATCTCTCGCACTAGTATGGTTCCACGAGGTGGTGATGATGGCCTTTGGTAGAGGTATAGAAGAAAGATCTATTAAAACATGCTGGTTCGTTGAAGTTACGAAGGATGGCATCCTTGCTACATTTGAGAGCGACCACCCCTTATGAGATCATGCTAAGAGAAACATGCTTATATGCCATTGAGTTGGAAGCAATGTAAATGATGAATCTGTACCACCAAAGGGTGAAGGAAATGGACATCAATTGGATTCCCTCATGAGTCAAAAAGGAGGCCCTACAAAAAGGGGAAGACCACATGGGAACTTCAGAGCTAGAAATGGCTAGAAAGCTGGGAGATAAAAGAGGAAGTTTGTCCACGCAATCAAAAAGAGCTGAAAAATAAAAAATCACTTGCAAGCTTATTATAGGAGGAGGGGCAAATGCAAAAGAAGGCATAGAAAAAAGCAACAGTACTATATTGATCAATGCAATCCCACAAGTGTGATTTGGATCCAAAATTACTTGAGACTAAATACCTATGTTGCATAGGGACATTGTTACTTGAAAAGTTCTTGAAATCAACATGAACTCTATTGAGGATGCAAGAACTTTCTAGTTGTACCCAACCTATTCCATACCAAATTTGCGGAGTTTTTCATGTTTTTTTGGGGAACAACTAGCTGCTCTTGTGTTAAACGCTTTATCAATGGGTTAAAAAATGAGAAAAAATAATGATTACTTCACAAATTGAATAATGATTTGGCACATTGGCATATTTAGGTTTGACATTATTTAGTTATAATGGTGTTCTTATTCAAATATGTACTTCCTACAAGATTGCAAAACATAATGAATCTCTATTAAAAGAGCAGTGGTTAGAATGAGTGTATTTGCCTCTCATCTACGAAAGGGCGATGCGATGCTAATGTAGCGATTGTTTCCAAAGATAATTATGGACTAGAGAATATTGAGATCTAACAAGTTGCAAAATCTTACTAAAAATGATGTTATCTCACCTCAAGTTATGAGTCTTGTAAAGTGATTGGAATTTCTAACCATTGCAAAGACACTGCAACATTTTCCACCAGATACACCGCAATTAAAAATGATCAGATAAATATTGCGAGGATAAAGAAGATCATGCGAAGATAGATGGATGAAAATAAGACATCCCATTTAGTCTAGAGATAAGAAACGAATTGAGAGTAACATTTGGTCATGACACCACAGATAACCTTGGTAGGATTGATGCTTATGATGAAAGACTTGCCACATTCAAGGATGCAATGATTTGAACTTGTGAAAATGACAACAATAATAGAACTAATAGATCTCATCTTAGAGTGAATCACAAACCACTGTTGAGAGGGAAGATACGTGAGAACTTGATGAAGAAATTATATGGTACTAGAAATGGATAATGTCGTCGTGCTTGGGATAGGGATTGGGAGACTGAATTCTAAAAAGACAGGTGTGATAAAACAAAAGAACTCAAGAAATAGTAAAAGTTGATATTTATGTAGTAAACTAGTTCTATTTCACTAGAAAATGTTTTTTGTGAATTCTAAATATTTTGTATATTTGTTTAGATTATATATAAATTTCTTTTCAAGAAAAACCTTGTGAGGAAACCCAAGGGATGCTTCCCCAAATTCGTGGATGGCATCCCTAGTAAACTCATTGATGTAGATTAGTTTGCCTCAACTAGGGGGATTTGAACGAGGCATTTGTCAATGTGCAACTAGTCAAAAGCCCAACAACATCGGCGACAACACCCCTTGGACTAAAATTGTTTGGAAACATTTCATCCCACCCTCAAGCACTTAAGCGAGAGTGAGATTGTTGGTAATTTGCAAGCTCGAATCGATCCACAAGGGGTAAACATGTCACAAGTGGGATTTGAACCTAGGTGGGGAGGATAACAACTTCTCTTAAGCACCCAAGCTAGACTCAATTATCTCTCTTAAGTGTTGTCCTTAGCTTATCTTCCCTAGAAAAAATTGGGGTCGTGCTCTACCTATTTTGGACAATTGTCTATTTCAGTTCCCCATTCCAAAAACTCATGCAACATAGCTAAATTTCCCTTGGAATGGAAAACACATGCCAACTTAGATACAAATGAGTTCCCACAAGTTGAGATGTGAGATAGAAGGTGGAAGGAGCCCAAAGAAGAACGTGAAGAGCGGATATGCTAAGTTTGTGATTCGAGGGAAGTAGAGATCAAGCAACACTTTCTGCTTTTGTGTGAAACATACAACCACATAAGACAAAAATCAGAACTAGAGGGAATCAATTGGACAACATCATTTCAAGCGGGGTAGCTCAACGATATTGTATGAAAGCCTCAAGCATGATGCATCCAAGGGTGAAATTGTTGAGAGCGAAGTCCAAAGTGGTTGGCACACCCTATGAATGGTCAGAGAGAAGTAATTTCTTTCAGTAGAATACATAGGAAAGCCCTTCACTTTTCTATCATATTTTATTGTATCTTGGGAACTTTTTGATTTCTTCTTTGACGAAGCATTGCCTATTAGAGATGTAACTTTTTCCCCATAGACCATTTGGTCTCGTAGAAATTAATATAAAGCACAACGCTATTCTAATCCTCTCTTGGGTATGATTTGAATGATTTCATAAAAGCAATATGGTATTAATGCATGTATAACTTGAACCTGTGATTGTGAGAGAAGTCCATAAAGAAGTTGGGTTACTCTAGAGGGGAGAGGGGTGAGGCAAGTAATTTTAATTTGAAATCATAATATAAAAAGAGAATTTTGAGAGTTCTAAAGAAGTGATTGAAAGATTAGGATAGTTTTTTGTAGAGTGGTTGTTCGAGATAAAGTTTTAATAAAGATTGTTCGAGAGATTTTGTAAGGTTGGAGAGGGCATATTGCCACAACACATATTCAAAAATAGATTATAGTCAACATCAAAGGTTACTATAGATAATAACGAGTTTGCAAAAAAGAAATAGTTGCAAAGCCTAAGAGGTGTTTTATTGAAGAAGATAGAAAGCTTGCTGGAGAATCAGATGGTGAGAATGAGACATGATTGGAAAACAAAGGGATACAAAGGCGCATGTCAGGCATTGCAAATATCAATAAAGAAAGATATTGAAGAAGATGCTAGAAGGGCACATAAATTTGCTGGACGAAGATGAGAAATAATTGTTGTAACATCATAGTTGGAGACCCATCACAGAGCTTAATGGAGTAAGGGTGTTAGTTCAATCATCTACTTCCTAGAAACATCAATTTCGATTAAAACAAATACATTTGAGAAATCATTCAGGGTAAGATTGGATGGGTGTAGCAAAAACATGGTAGTCTCTTTATTAGTTGCGGGCATGGAGCACATGTGGCGGGTATTATAGAAAAACTGAACACACAAAGAAACCAAGACTACAAGAGGACTTGGATGAGATAAATACTTTTGGATAATTACCTTTTATAGTAAAGGAATGACATAAATCATAAGTGCATAAACTCTAGATGCATGACCTTTAAAATGGCTTAACTGCTCTTTAAGTCATTAATACAACACTGAAGCATGAATTAGACTAAGTTAAAAAGTGACTTCTTTAATATGCTTTTCCCATATACAATGGCAAAGTCCAATGTTCCCTTTACCATACCACACCACCCTTTTTGTTGCTATCTAGTGTTCTGTATTTGGAGCTTGCATAAATATAGGGAGAGAGTTAACTACATAGCTCAAGTGAACTCTAGAGCTGGTAAGATAAATCATGTTGCCTACTGGTTGCCTGTATGTTGATTCATTCACTTCCTTTGAATTATTCTTGGCCGAAAGTTTTAGCGTTTTCTCCATACTTTTGGATAATTACCTTTATAGTAAAGGAATGACATAAACCATAAGTGCATAAACTCTAGATGCATGAGCTTTAAGATGGCTTAACTGCACTTTAAGTCATTAATACAACATTGAAGCATGAATTAGACTAAGTTAAAAAGTGACTTCATTAATATACCTAAGTCTATAGTCTAAATGACCATTATGAACTAAATAACTCTAACATCCTCCCTTAATGGCCTTTCTAAATACTATAGCAAGTTTGACTTTAAATTTTATAATTTTATCTAGGTTAAGAGCTGTGGTGAGAATGTCAACAATCTAGTCTCGAGTTGGACAATATTTTAGCTCAACTTCTCTATCTTCTTCAAGTCGTCAATTGAAATGACAATGTATCAATATGTTTGGTTTGCTCATGGAAGACGGGGATCTTTGCTAGCTTCAAAATTCCTTGGTTATCACAAAACTGTATCGCGAGCTCATCATGATTGACTTGCAAAGTTATTATTCTAAGCCAAACTACTTCACATGCCCCTTCAACTATGTTACTATGTATTCTACTTTTGTAGTGAAAGTGATACTGCATGTTGTTTCTTGTTGTTGATCCAAGAAACTACCTTTGTGCGAAGATTGAACACATAACTAGTTGTAGACTTCTTGTCATCCATGAATCTTGCCCAATCCGAGTTTGAATATAAACACAACTAAGGCTTCGTGCTTTTCCCATATAGAATGGCAAAGTCCAATGTTCCCTTTACCATACCACACCACCCTTTTTGTTACTATCTAGTGTTCTGTATTTGGAGCTTGCATAAATATAGGGAGAGAGTTAACTACATAACTCAAGTGAACTCTAGTGGTGGTAAGATAGATCATGTTGCCTACAGGTTGCATGCATATTGAGTCATTCACTTCCTTTGAATTATTCTTGGCTGAAAGTTTTAGGGCTTTCTCCATAGGTGTACATTTGATTTTGTAATTTGCATCCTGAACTTGTCTAATAAACTATTGGCATATTTTGTTTGTGTAACAAAAATATATTTATCAGTTTGCTAAACTCCTACTTCGCACTAATAATGTAGATGTTATGTCAAAAGATAAACATAAATATGATTTTACCTTTGCTATTGCTTATGCCCTTCCACTTGTAATGATGATGTCATCAACATATATCACTAGAATCACCACATCATGATTCTTGCTTTTGATGTAGAGATTGGGGTTAGAATGACATCTTTTGAATCCATGTTCGTCAAAATACTTGTCAATTGTGATGTACCATGCCCTCATAACTCATTTCAGCCTATAAGGTGCTTTCTTCAATATGCATTCCAAATGTCCTTTCCTTGGAACTTAAAATCCCTAGGTGCTACATGTATACTTCTTCCTTTAGATCACCATTGAGGAAATCACTCTTCGTGTTCATTTGATGTAGTTTCCATCCAAATTGTGCTTCCATGGCTAGAACCAATCAAATTGTTCCCATTGTTGCAGTAGGAGCAAATGTTTCCTCATAATCAATCACTTCCTTCTAATCAAAGCACTTTGCAACCAACCTTGATTTGTGCTTGTCAAGTGTCCTATTTGCCTTGTACTTGGCTGATAGACTTATTTGTAGCGAATGGGTTTCGTCTTTGGAGGTTTTCTGTGAGAACCCATGTTTGATTCTTCATGAAGGTCTCATGTTTGGCATGCATAACCTTTTTCCATTGTAGGATGTCTTTGGCTTTTTCATAATCTTTAGGCTCAAAAGTGTTTTGAAGGTTAGCCATTAAAGCATAATTGATTGTATTAGATTCCTTACCTCTTTGGTCCACCTTCCTAGTTTATATTAGGTAGCTCAACCCAATGCACATCATCGTTATAATTTACCGTACTAGATGCCTTACCTCTTTTTGGTCTACCTTGATAGCTCATATTAGGTAGTTCATCCTAGTGAGCATCATTATAGGTGTTGTACCACCATTTTTGTCTTTTCTTTCAATCATGTTGTTGCAAAAGAGCTTTGGTTTCTTGCAAATGAGCTATTCTCTTAGCTAGAAAATTCATGGGAATGATATTGAAAGGTGATTCCTATCTCACGTTGATTTGCCCCATCTATTGAACATGTATTTTCTGTCATATCCTCATCATTTTCAACAATTTCCAAATCTGATTTCTTCTAGGACAACTCCGTGCTTTTATCAACTATGCCATTGTACCCTGTGAATATTATTTTTTGGCATCGTTTGTTTCGTTTTTCTTTAGGAAGCCATGCATATATCACCGAACTAAAAACTTTTAGATGACTTAGAGTTTTCATTCAAACCATGCTTCTTTTGGAGTCTTCTTGTGAGGTGCTTTTTTTGGAGACCTATTGAGAAGATATATTGATGTGTGTACTGTTTCCACCCAATACTTGTAAGGAAAAGACTTGTTCTCTAACATACACCCAAGCATTTCCACAATGGTACAATATCACCTTTCTACCACTCTGTTTTGCCACCATGGAGTGTAGGGTGTAGGTGTATTGCCTTTGAATGGCTTCTTGAGTACATCTATCAAGAAAATCCTTAAAGACAATTTCTTTGCCATTATACGATCTGAGAACTTTAATGCTATTCTCGGATTAGTTTTCTACCAAGCTTTGAACTTTGTGAATTCATTAACCACCTAATTTCAACTGCAAAAAGGATGCCAACATTTTCCTAGAAAAGCCAACTATAAAGAACAAAAAATACTTGGCACCAGAGATAGAAAAAATACTTGGCACCAGAGATAGATGTTGTCTTCATAGGCCCACAAATGTTAACATAGATGAATTATAGAATCTCCTCAGCTCTCCAAGCTAGTCCTTCAAATGGAGTATTGCGTTGCTTATTTTTGAGAATTATAGCTCAGACAAGAACTTTCGCACATGTTCATTGTGAACATGCGAGAAATAGTTTGATATATTTTCGAAAAATACTTGTATTCTCAAAAAGTAATTCTATTTTGTAATTCACTTTGGCAAAAAAGCGAAAGTCTTACAAGTCTAAAAAAGTGTATCTCATGCATGCATGGCTTAGACTAGGGGTAAACTCAATAGATTAGGGGTTTGGTCTTAGTTAAAACTTAAAAGTATAAAGACAGGTCAAGATAGAGAGTTCATATATGTTGAGATTTGGGTACCTTGGAAAATGGTCCCCTTGTGTTTTTTAGTCTCTAAACAGAAAGGGGGAAATATTTGAGCCTTACACTTTACTTTATGTTATAAAGTCACTTTGACTTTATAACATCATTAATGACAAAGTACTTTAAGTTACAAAGTCACTTTGATTTTATAAAGTCATTAATGAGGAAAAAGTGAACTATGGAAACTTAAGTGAAAAATGAGATTTAATCTCATCCATTCATTTTGGAGATTGGCTTAGATCTAATCTGGGCCATTGGTTTCCTAGGTTAGCCTAAGGATTAGGCAAAAGGAGGCAAAGGGAAAATGAGAGATTCATTGTTCACTCTTGAGCTTAGAGTGAAGGAGAGGAGAGGAGAAGGGGGCCCACCATTGTTGAGGAGAAGGCAAGTTTGAGAGGGCGTATCTTGGTGAGAGGCTAAGGGGCGCACTATAGCAGGCAAGAGGGCGCACCATTGTTGGAGGCTTTAGGGAGCATATGCTAGAGAAGGGCACACAAGCTTGTAGAGGGTGCACTCTTGAGTTGAGAGGGTGCACAAGTTTGGTGAGGGCGCACTTGTGGATGAGGGTGCACAAGCCTAGAAGCAAGGCCGAGCTAAGAGGAGGGGGCACACCATAGGATTGGGTGCAAACTTCAAGGCAAGTAGGCAAGAGGAAGCTAAGGGGGCGCAAGTCTACATCTAGCAGGCACAAAGAAACAAGGAACTCTATTGTTTAGATTGAGAGGAGCTTACACTTTGTATCAGGTTCCTTTGTTTCATTTTCTCTTTGTAGCATTTGTTTGAGATCTCCATAATATATCTACTCTCTTACTGGTTTTCTCCATGGGGGTTTTTCTAGGGTCATGTTGACCAAAAACACTTGTGTTCATTTGTCATGGTTTGCTTATTTACTTATCAGCTGTAGGTGTTAAAGGTCCTAGAGGGTATTTTCTGTTTTGGAGTATAATGAATGTGCTAATAATGGACAACAAAACTTCCTATTAAAACCCATTCAGAGAGAAGCTCCAAAGGGGCATTAAATCACTTCCTACTTGGCAGAAGTTCAGGGCATAAAGTTCAAATTTGTTGGCTGTTTTGGACAGCAAAATAACAGTCCTAAAACAGTGAGAAAAACAGTTTGAAAGTACCTTGAAATTGGTGCCCAACAAGAGGTCACATGGCAGGCCTGTTGGGCAGCTTTTAGGAGCCTCAAAATTCTTCAATATACACATGAACAATTGAGCAGGTTGAGAGAGAGAGAGAAGCCAGTAGGAAAGAGGCGTTTCTGGGCAATGAGTATAGGGTGTACAGTTGTACAGGCATGACCATATGGATTTGTATAGTTGTATGAACAAGATCTGTACAATCATATGGATAGAGGCTGTACAATTCATATAGTCGGTTGTACAGCCAAGTCGTACTTCTTAGCAAGCCATTCCGCTCGGAGGTTGATTTCATTAATCGTGCAACTGCTGTTTTTGGGCAGCATGTGGTGGTTTCCTTGTTAGTTTTTTGAAGGAGTAATAACATGTGTATGTGTGAAACTGATTTTATGCTTCT
>ML795574.1:208007-250765 GCA_009831015.1 Picea engelmannii | reverse complement strand
TTAAAGATATGAATGTGTATATCGAGCCTCTTATCGACGAGTTACTAAAGTTATGGGAGGGCATCACTATGTATGACATTTGTAAAATAATTGGGCAGAAGAGATTTCAATGTCGTGGAATAATTTTATGGACAATTGATGATGCCCCGGGACTAATACATTTTTGTGGTATGTAACGTTCCATATTGCATGCGTGAATACTATATAATTAATTGAATATATCATGCATGTTGTTTAAATAATCATTTCGTATATTAATAATTCACATTAATCCATCTGTTGCAGGTCTTCAACAAAGGGTAAATTTGCATGTCCAGTTTGTGGTCCTAAGATGAAATCTTGTCAGGTCAAAAAGTTTAGGAAATGAGGTGTTTGATGAGTATAGACACTTCCTCTTTAAGAACCATAAGTATCGTACTATTGAAAAAGATCTTTTCAATGGGAAATAGGAGACTGGACTAAAACCACAAAGAATGACATCTCGCCTATGGAAGTTGACATATGACAAAATTAATCCTCGAGGTACACATTTTGTCTATGTATTGTAAATGGAATCATGTTTTGAAATTTTATTTTAATTATTCAATTTATTTTACCTCATTTGATAAATAGTGTTCTGATTTTTTTTTATGCTTAATCAATGTCGTCGTCGTTAAGGTAGTAATAATGGGCTTCCACGAGGAATGAAATGTTATCCCACTCAATTAATGAGGTTTCCTTACTATGAAGACCTAAAAATAGTTCATTTATTTGATGCAATGCATATAGGGAAGAATGTGGCAGAAACATTATGGCGAATCATAGATGGCAGGAGGTATAAAGAAAAAATTGTCAAAATTTGTAAGGACATTCAGGAAGCCAATCATGCAATGAAAAGTGTGATCCGATCAAATAACGACGGAGACCAAAATAACCTTCCATGCTTATTAACAAAGCATCAAAGCAATGGTGTAAAAGAGGTCATTCAAAAAATTAAATTTCCCACAGGTTTTTGTTCAAACATAAAAAATATCTTAACGAAGAAAGGTGAATTTGGTGGGGTAAAAACACATGATTGACTTGCCTTCATTAAGGTAATTAATCATTTTAGTATTCATATTTATATATTGGTCGTATGTATTTTTTTATTATTATTAGTTTTGAACAAGTAATGATTCGTTTTTATTGTTACAGTATGTTCTACCTCTATCGACTCTCCCAAACGAATTTGCAACAATGTCAAACAAGTTATATATAATCTTATAAAATACATGAGGTAAGTAGCTGCAATATGTATGCAAAAAAAAAATTTAATTTTTTGTTGTACTTAATGACATGTGTTTTACTTGTAATGTAATATGTATTATGTTTTGTTGAAACATGTTATTTTCTTGCGTCATGATCTGTAGATGGTTGTCTTTGAAAGAAATCCATGAAGATGATATAAAGTATTGGAAGAGAGAAATTCCCCGGCTAATGTGTGAAATGCAGAAGTATCTACTTGCAACATTTTTCAATGCACAAGAACACTACCTCATACACCAAGTTGAGGAGATTGAAATGTGTGGATCTGTATACACAAGGTTAATGTGGATGGTGAAGAGGCACTTGAAATTATTGAAGGCTTTGGTTAGACAAAGAGCACAACCTGAGGGTTCTATGGTGGAGGGATATATGATATATGAATCCATGGTGTATATTGGTCAATATCTTCCTAAATTAGCAGCACAAGCTATGCATGCAATGGATTGCATTTGGGATGTGAACTCCATCAAATTTTTTGAAAGACAACAATTGTTGGGGAAAGGTACAATGAAGAAAGTGAGAGGTAATTAAATTTTGGATATTTTTAATAAATTTAAAATTTCGTTTTTGTGTATATGATCATACTCATTTAATATTTAATATTTAATCATTTATTAATATTTACCATGGTTATAACTAATATTTAATATTGATGAATTGTGATTTTTTGATCGGTCAGTTGCTCAATATTGGGATGCACTACATGTTGAATTTTCTATGAGCTATGGCTCATGCATTTTCTTTAATTTTTCTGTTTAACTTTTACTTGAACCATAACTACTGCAAAAAACCAAGATCACAAGAAGAATAACCATGCACAAAAACACAAGAAGTATCCTAGCAAAACCTTCTCAACAACGGAATAAATCCCAGCCAATCCTTTGCTATATTCTTCAAGAGAAAGACCTCCCAAACTATCACCAAACCTAGCACACAAGAGGGTGATGTAATTCTCATAATTTCATACCACAACTTCTGAAATCATGAGATGACACAATGATAATTGTGTTTCCTCAACATGGATTCACCTTTATTTACATAAGACTTATTGTATCAAATGATGTGTCTATTGGCACAATAAGTCCAACCTCAATAACTCAAAATATAATTAATAATTACGATATTAATTATCTTTTACATTAGTTATCTTTTACATTAATTATCTTTTACATTATGGTGGGGCCGACCTGTACCCTTTACATCACAAATAGGATTACGGGCAAGTCTGACTCTTGGACAATATAGTAAGGGATCTCATAAACCCACTAGTGTTCAACCACTAGGGGCACATCCATATGTGCTCAACCACAGGGATGTCCACATCTCTATCTCACTACGTCTCACAGGAGAACCATACTCACTAGTGCTCAACCACTAGGATCATGTTCATCTGTGCTCAACCACATGCACATCCAAATCAACAGATCTTGTTTCTCACTATGTTACACATGAGAATCATCTGGAGTATCACATCATCTCAACTCTCTGCATAGAGGAGACTAATACATCGTTTCATCTCTGTCTCAGAATGATGCACCCAACTCATGGGATTTTCCACACGTTCACCTGTGCTCAACCACAAACACATTCAACTCAACATATCTTCTTTCTCATTGCGTTACATAGGAGAATCATCTGGACTATCATCTCAACTCTCTTCACAGAGGAGACCAACACAATGTTCTAGTTCTATCTCAGATACGAACCACACACCCATCTCATGGGCACACCCAACTTATGGGCTTCCTCACTCCACACATGGGAAGACAACGTTCCTTCTCCGTCTTAGAGAGGAACCAAACACCCAACTGATGGGATTTCTCTCAGGTCGAGTCACTCAGTCTGTGTCTTGGAGGATGTCTGACACAACTGTAATCATCAACACTCCCTCTCAGCTAGGGAGGCATTCTCCACCATGCCAAGTATCTCATGGAAGTACTCCAACTTCGTCTTGGATGTAATCATCAACACTCCCTCTCATCTAGGGAGGTAATATTCACCAAGCCAGTTTCTCACGGAAGTACTCGAACTTCGTATTGGAAAGAGGTTTGGTGAAGATATCTGCAATCTTCTCATGTGTAGGAATGTACTGCACGTGTACTTCTTTCCTCTACAACATGTCTTTGATATAATGATATTTTATCTCAATGTGTTTCGATCTATCATAAAACACATGGTTCTCAGAGAGCTTTACACAACTCCGGTTATCGCAAATAAAAATAGGGTCCATCTCATGATCAAATAAATATGGCAGAAGCTTGCGAAGTCACACTGCTTCGCAGACTGCCACACTCAATGCTATATACTCTACTTTTTTCGTACTCAAGGCCACATAGCTTTGTTTCCTGTTGCACCATGAAACCATGGAAAAATCCAAGGTAAAGCAACAACTGAATATGCTCTTCCGGTCCATTGTACTCTTTTCTCAATTTGTATCGTCATATCCCTGCAAAATCAAGTTCACACTGGAGGCATATCTCAGGCCATATACAACTGTGCCTTGTATATATCTCAATACATGCTTTACTGCTATCCAGTGAGTCTGTTTCGACTAACTCATGGATCGACTAAGCACATTTGCTGCATAATATATATCAGGTCTGGTGTTAACTAGATACATCAATGATCCAATCAGCTGTCGGTACTCATGTGGAACAATCTCGTCTGAATCATCATGATTTATTTTTCGTCAAATCCATCACCATCGATGTAGACATGGATTTGGATTCTATCATATTGAACTTCTTTAATATTCCCACTGTATATTTTCCTTGAATTAGGAAAAGTCTCATTGGTCCTCTGTCATACTTCTTGTCCCAGAAAGTAGTGCATCATACCCAGATCCTTCATCTCGAAATCAGAAGTCAAGGCTTGCTTGTATCCAACAACACAACTTCCTGAATAAGTCATCAAAATCAGGCTCTTGTCACCAACAATGTAATAGTATAGGTTTGGTCTTGATGATTGCAACTATGTGAGACATTCTCCAACTTACAAACCTGAGAGAAATCCCTGAGAGGGGTGTGTGGCTCCTATCTGAGACAGATCTGGAACGCAAAGATGGCCTCCTCCTTACAGAGAGTTGAGAAGAACTCCAGATGATTCTCCTGTGTAACACAATGAGAAAGGAGATCTGCAGAGTTGGACGTGCTTGTGGCTGAGCACAAGGTGAACTTGTGAAATCCCAAAGTGCTAGGTGCATTATCATGAGAACATAAATGAAGATGATGTATTAGCCTCCTTTGAGCAGAAGAGTTGATGAGAAACTCCAGATGAGTCTCCTGTGTAATGCAGTGGGAGAGAATATCTGTTGAGTGGACGTGCCTATGGACGAGCACAGGTGAACGTGATCCTAGTGGCTGAGCACCAGTGAATAAGTGGTTCTTCTGTGTAATGCAATGAGACAAAGATATGGACATCCCTATGGATGTGCCCCTAGTGGATGCACACTAGTGGGTGTATAACATTCCTTGCTATATTGTTCAAGAGTCAGACCTGCCTGCAACCCTAATTGTAATGTAAAGGGTACATGTCGGCCCCACCTTAATGTGATTAATAATAAATGTAAAAGATAATTAATCTAGTTAATATTAATTATATTTTGATCTAGTGAGGTCAACTTTGTTGTGCCAATAGACACTTTTGTTGACAGGTTCAGTCTAGTATAAGTAAAAGTAAATTACTCATTGAGGAAACACATCTTTCATTTGTGTTTGGAAATTTTAGCAAGTACACCTTCTTGGGAAAAGTGCACACCTCTCTTGGGTGCTATTCTTCTAGGGTTTGAGCACCCTCTTGTGTGCTAGGTTTTATTGGTGGTGAAGGTCTTTCTCTTGAAGAATATACCAAAGGATTTGGATGGGTTTTCTTCCCTTGTTGAGAAGGGTTTCCCAGGATACTTCTTGTGTTCTTGTGCATGGTGTTTCTTCTTGTGATCTTGCTTGCTGCAATATTATTGTTTATGTTTAAGTCAAATGCTAAAATGGAATGAACTTCATGCTTAACCTTGCTTATATAAAAATCAACATTTGGATCAACAACACTCTTGCTGAAACCCAAACTCATAAAGAATCCATCTATCTGATGTAGTTTCCAACTCATGGATGGTAGTACAAATGTAAGTGCATCAAGCTACTGGATCAGTATGTCTCATCATAGTTCACTCCCTCTGCTTGTGGGAATCCTCTGACTACAAGTATTGTTTTGTATTTCTCGACACTTCCATCAACTGCATGTCTTTCTGCCTTTTGCAGAGTTTGTCAAGCCCAGATAGGATTTTTATGGCCTACTGCAGTCCCTGGGAATATCAACTGGAACAACTGGATCAACTGTATCAATGGCTATCTCCCTCTGGAATGCTGAAGAGGAAGAAGGTACTGTCTCTCTTTCTCAATTAGTTTGACTCCTTCTGAGTCAAGTGACTCCCTCTGAAGTCTGAAGGATAAGCATCTTCCTTTGTTGTTAACCTGTCTGGAACAAGAAAACAAACGAAAGGAAACAAGACAAGAATATCTCCTAGAGGAAATTCATGAGTACATCTCTAGAATCAAAACATTTTAAGGATTTGTTTCATAGTTATAATACCTATTTGTAATGCAATAACCTTAGAAATGTAGGTTAGAGGCATGCTAATTTAAAACAATCAAACTTGGAGTCTTTACTTCCAGTGTGTTGTTCCTCTGACTGTACTGAGATCCCTCTGGATCCACGATTACAACAAAGGTTCCTTCCTCCTGCAAGTACCCTCATGACAATGATGCAAAAATAATATATACAAGTGCATACTTGAGAGTGTACACCAATGAAGATTCTGCTTGCTTGTCAATGTCATGATGAGAAATGACATTCCTTGCTTGTTTACCATAGGATAGAAGGAAAATTATGTTGCTATAGCTTCCTATGGCCACCTGCCACTGCTACATTCTATAAACAAACTTGTTTTCCCTTGTAGCCACCTTGTACTATACAAGTCTCTGTATCAACCTTGTAGCTCAAGACTATAATCAAGGCTTTATTGTTATTTGTAGATGACATAAGTAATACTGATAATCTCCTTGCTGTCAACCAATGTATTGATTGTCTGAAATACCCTTGAGCTACTAGCACAAATATTTAAGACCAAAAACTTCAAGCAACCACTGTTGTTGTCTTTTGGATCTATTAATAATGCAATACCGAACTTGTGCAAGTCATAATATAATATTGCAAATGGATTTTTTGGTTCAGCCATCCTGTGCTCCAAATCATCTTCAATATTACAACTTTGTGTTTCAGTAATTTTCACCGGTCCACCTCACCTACAAGCAACTCTAGATGAAGTGTTTTCCAAAGAGATATATGCCCATGATAGCCCAATGTAACCTGAAATTTGAATTTCCTTTCAACAAATAATACCTCCTTATCATCAGATACAATTACACTAGACATTTCTTTTTGGTGGAGATATTTTCAACAATTGTGATTGTAACAACGTGTTCATTTTGGGCAAGAGTAGCTCTCGCTCTTCTTCAACAACTATTGTTTTCTTACCAATATCTTTGATGCACTTAAGCAAGCGATTATAATTTCCCGTGGAGAGAACTTCAGGAGTAGATGGAACATCATAGGCAAGAGCATAAAAGTTTGAACAATAGTTGGAGAGGATAATACATCAACACAACTTCGAACAATAGTTGGAGAGGATAATAAAATACTTGAGTTGTCCACCAATTGAGCATTCATCCATGCTTGAAAAATCACTAATGAAATCCAAAAATAATACTCTTCCATGCATGAACTTGTCAACCATAAATTGCCTAGGATACCCTCAATTGGTGCACCTTAGTTCGCCCAAAATAAATTGGATGAATTGTGGATAAGATGAACTTGATAGAGTCCAAGATGGGTGGTCTTCTTTATCAAACAATAGATATGATATTATAAGAGTTTTAAGAGAACAAATAGATCTCTTATGCTAGCAGAGTCCCCTGTAACATACCAAGTACTATGTTCCAACAAAGAAGTAGATACAAGTACAAAATGACAACCTTATAGAGATATAACTCAGAGTTTGTATTTGGCTACAGGTCTCGTTTTGCTGTCACAGGTATGTAGTACGGTTTATGGCCGAGTTTGTTCCCAAGACTGTGGCCATTTTATTTGGACAATCGACCTTCCTCATAGAGCTCGAACTAAGAGGGTCCAACCCTTCCCTTGAGATGGCAGTGGGGTACCTTCACCACATAAATTTAAAAGTGGGTCCGACCCTTTCCTTTTATGCAATAACAACAAGGGTTTAGCAGTATTTAGGTGACCACGATATTCCTTCAATCTTGAGCAAGTGGTATTCTTCAAGACCTGCTCTGATACCATGTTGAATTTTCTATGAGCTATGGCTCATGCATTTTCTTTAAATTTTCTGTTTAACTTTTACTTGAACCATAACTATTGCAACAAACCAAGATCGTAAGAAGAATAACCATGCACAAGAACACACACAATATCCTAGGAAACCCTTCTCAAAAAGGGAAGAAAACACATCCAATCCTTTGCTATATTATTCAAGAGAAAGACCTCCCACACCATCACCAAACCTAGCACACAAGAGGGTGCTGTAATTCTCATAATTTCAGACCACAACTTCTGAAATCATGAGATGACACAATGATAAGTGTGTTTCCTCAATAGGGATTCACCTTTATTTATATAAGACTTATCATATCAAATGATGTGTCTATTGACACAATAGGGATGAACTCAATAACTCAAGATATAATTAATAATTACCATATTAATTATCTTTTACATTAGTTATCTTTTACATTAATTATCTTTTACATTATGGTGGGGACGACCTGTACCCTTTACATCACAAATAGGATTACGAGTAAGTCTGAATCTTGGACAATATAGCAAGGGATATCATACACCCACTAGTGCTCAACCACTAGGGGCACATCCATCTATTCTCAACCACAAAGATGTCCACATCACTATCTCACTGTATACATGATAGAAAATGTAGACGACATTTTCTATCCTGTAGACTTGAGTTTGTGCATTCAAACTCAATTCTATAGGATAGAAAATGTCGTTTACCTTTTGGATTAATGAGGATGCACCCTGACCCAGACCCTTCTTGCGATTTAGAGCCATCAAAGTATAAGGTCCAAACTTGTGGGCAAAATCTATCAACTTCCTCTTTTCCGTCGCTTTCTCTTTTTCTTCCTGTTTGTTCTGTGATTTCTAATGCAGGTTTTTCTAAAAGGATTTCCTCCATCGTTGTTGGAAATTCCTCTAGAAAAATCATTTCGGAGTTCTCAGTAAGAGGGACATCAGATGAGAGAGGGGAAAAGTTCTTGAAGTAGGAATCACAGGAATAATTTCCTAGCATAGGGAAATCAGCCGATGAGGGTTCGTTTAGGGTTTCTAAATCAACGACAATATGTTTTAGATATCTTTCCCTATCGATCCTGATCATGTTTGTGTACCCTTCTAATGGTAACCAAAGGTGAGCCCGGTCTTTATTAAAGTATCCATTTAACTTCTCAGATCAATATCTACTTAATAATAATTCGTAAGATTCTAGGATATCTACCACAATGATGTCAATTACTTGCACAAATTTAGGGTGTGTCTCTATTCTGATCATAACATATTTGAGTTCTCCCATGACCTTCACCTGAGTTCTGTCTAGATGTATCACATGTTTATCACTTTTGAGAGGTACTGCGTTTAAGTTTTTGCAAATAGACAGAGACATAACATTAGAAGATGCTCCTGAGTCGACCAAACATTTATGGAGGTTTCTGTTGAAGACTTCAAACGTTAAAAGGAACGGTGGGACAAAAGGTTTTCCCTTCTTATATTCAGAGCAATCGTTCCCAGTTGGTTTATTCCATAGATTCGTGGGAGTTGGATTCCTTCACTGATCAATGCTTGTCATAGGATTCTCTATTGATTTCAAAGCTTTTAACAGGAAGTCCTTTTGCCGAGGGATTCTACATATGTCCATAATTGATATATTAGCCTTCAACTTCTTGAAATCTTCTACTATGTTGTAATCCATCTTGGGCGATTCCCGTGTATGGATGTTTATAGGGTTTCTTCGGGGGGGAAAAAGGTTCTTTCGGGTGATTGAGGGTTGTTTTCCCTCCCGAAGTTTGGGTAGTAGTAAGGTTGTCTGAGACTAGTTGACCCCTACTTCGTGTTTGCACAACCCAAAATTCTGTGGGTGGTTCTTGGACTTAACATAGGTCCTTGGAAGGCATAGGTAAATCAAGATCCCATATCAACATGGTTGTTTCTTCTGGTGGGTCAACCTCTTCCTGATCGACGATATTTAAAGTTAACCCCCTTGGTTGTTCGGTTAGGGAGACCTCATCTAGAAACCTATTGTCCATCAAATTCATGGCATGCACCCATTGAGGGCAGTCTCTTTCAGAGTGGTTCTCTTGGTGATAAGTGCAGAAAGATTCGGAAGCCACATTTTCTAGATCGATGTTTAAGTTGGCTGGGGGAGGTTCAATTGCTTTGAACGATGGAATCCTTTTAAAGAAAATCTTATAGGGTCTTTGGCCTTGGTTTCCCTCCCCTGCACTTCTCTTCATGTCTATGATTTCATTTGATAGGTTTTTTACCATGCGTTGTAGGTCCTCTTTGTCCCCACTTCCCTTTTCAGGAGCTTGTTATGCTTGTTTCCCTGGGGGTATTGTAAGCAATAGTCCTCTCCGGGGAGGAGGTTGAGCTTCTTTCTTAACTAAGGAGACCTGAATTTCTTTGCATCCTTTCATTTGGAACTCTATCATTTTGGCTTCTTCAAAATTCTCAGCTAGGGTTCGTTTGGCAGCCCTCTTCACAAACATGGAAATAGAAGCTGGGACAGAGTTAGCATATACTTCGATTTGCAACTCCTGAGTAGGTTTAGCTTCGGGATGGAATTTGTTTAAGATGGTGGTAAATATTTTATTAAATTATTTGACATTTTCCTTCGAACTCATGGAGGCGGAGAACAACTCAGCCATCAAAGCTCCTGTAGTAGTTTCTTCTACAAATTTGTCCAGAAAATATTTTTGAAACTTCGTCCAACTAGTTATGGATCCTACAAGTAAGTTAAAATACCATGTGGAAGATGAATTCTCAAAAGTGTAGGGAAAAATCCTGCAAACTACGTCTTCATGTTGGACATTCATAAGTCTGATAGCTAGTATGAATTTCTTGATATGGTCTTCAAGCAATCCTAAGGTTTCAGGGTCAAATTTAGGAAGTAACTTCTCTGGATGTCGGGGAAGGTTATGTACTCGTCCAGGGATGGCCAAAGCATCTCTGGCCAACCAAGGTTGATTGTTTTACGGTGGGTTTCCCCTCTATTCATCATGGTCATTATGATCTTCCATATCTTCAGACCCTGAAACTAAACGTTCTGAACTAAACCCTTCTTCTTCCGAAAATTCATCCGGCTCTGAGATGTTGTCGGCTGGTGTTTTAGGGATTAGATTAAGAGGATGTTCGATTTCGATGAGAGAGAAATCTATCAGGTCTTCTATTGTGTGCACAAAAACCTGTTCGGGGGTATTGACCACTAGTCTTCTTACTTGTTTTCTTCGAGGAAGTATCAGAGCTAAAGACAACGCACCGATTTGTTGGGCGTATGCTCTTGTGATTCTTCTGAATTGATTCAATTCCTCGTGAGGGAGAGCGTAATATATGTTCGGGTATAGGCGTTATTCCTCATCTTGGGGTGAGTTACTCGTTTTAGGATTACTCAATGTGTGCAGGCTGTCTCGGGAATGACTAGCCATGCATGTGGGTTGCTCTGAATCTACAGTCTGTCTGAGATATTATGTGAAATACGTACTCAACAATTAATTATTCAGGCCCTCCTTCTAGCGCCAATTCTATTGAGGGGTCCTAAAACCCTTTAAATCAACAACAGGAACCAAACCTACCACCGAGGCCCAATTAGAATCTGCAACATTTAATAATAGAATGGTTCTCGAGATTTTGCAATCCGACCAAAATAATTGATGGGCTTTACATTTTCTTGCGAAGGTTTTCTCCTTTAGTTCAGACGTTCTTTTTTTTTTTGTATTTTCGCTTAGGTGGGACTGATATAATATAGGGCCGGTATAAACTAACCAAGCAATAAAATGGGAACAAACTTTAACTACTGGAGAAGAGACTGAGCTTGGGATAACCTGTATGCTCTAGCATGCAGACAATGATTGTCTACTGCATGCCTAGTACTAATACATTAACTGTGCGGGTATTACAATTACCGACTGAGATACAATTTACCAGAAGAAAACATGCATGTGATAAACAATGGCAAGTAAAATAATTCACTCAACTCCAAATATCAATCACATAATAACACAACGATTAATCTTCATCATTAAAGAAAGAACTGTAAAACATTGCATCAGATAACTTATCAATAGATTTAGTTGTTCTTACTCATTACAACATCCATTCATGAGACGAAATAAGAAATAATTCTTCTCCACATCCAATCATACACGCATTTGATGAAAACACAAACTTGTCTCTGGTCCCAAAAGAGCTTCTCAATTAAAGGCAACTCCGAAATAGTTCTTGACAAAACAAAAAATGAGAGTTTCTTACAATAACCATCGACCTCTAACTAACCGGTTGATCCTCTTATTTATAACATAAAATTAACGAAAAATAACTTACTAAAGTGTAACTAGGTAAAATAAAACTCACCACATGGCGCTCTTTTTTGTCAGTTTTTCTAAGAGTCGTCTCAAGATATCACTATAGAGGGTGAATCTTATCGTACTCCGACCACTTGATGAACATATTGTCGCAGATGTTGGTGTATGGGAATCTATGATGTTCCATCAGGGTCGAGTGAACCTCTCTTATTTCTACCACATGTGCCCAATACTTGACTATACTAGAACTTAACTGTTGTAGAAAATCCCGAGCTTTGATCAGATGCTCCATAAACTGTCGCACCTGACCTGGTGTCATGTCTGTCACCTTAGCTATTTCCTCTGTCCATGATGAGTCTTGTTCGGTGTGAGTCTTGACTATGTCGTGAAAATCGAAAACGTCGTCGGGTGTGCCAAATTCGGGGAGGCCAATATCCTTCATTGCCTTGTTGATTTTGACCCAGTTCTTCTTGCACTTGGCCCATTTTTCTTGAATATCCCAATGAGGCTCCTGAGCCATTTTTTCCCAATACTCAGTCGATTTCTTGATGCGGTCGATGCTGCTTTCCCTTAACACCTGGATGCCGTGTTCTTCTGTATCTCGACCCTGTTGCACTGGGTTGATATAGTCGATTCTTTCTATTTCTTGTTGTGCCTTCTTGTACCACCTCTCCATATCTTTGCATGTGGCTAGAGCCATGAGGGTGTCTTCTTGCATCTCAACTATCCTTGCAGTGAATAGGTGCCGTTCATATGTAAACTTGTTGTAGGCCTCCTTGAATTTTCTCCTTAGGAACATCGCGGCCTATGTGGTGTCCTTATAGTATTTTGCCAAGTGGCGCAAATGTTCCAATTATTTCAGGGCAAAGACCAACTCTTCTTCATCTCTTTTAGCTTTGTCCGGGGTGGCATCTGTGATTTCCATCCCTGCGTCGATGAGTTAATACATCTTAGCATGCTCTGTGTTGATCAGATGTTCCTCCGTAGTGATGAGGATGGAACGATCCAAAGTGATCCTCCTCTTATTGGTGGTTCTTTGGACGATATCCTTCCTTTCTCAGTCATAAGATATGGCATGTATGTCGGCTATGTCGTCCACAGATTCGAGGATTTGTTGATCTCCCTAGGTAAGTGTATTCCCCAAACTCCCGATGGTATATACTTGTTCAAGACTGAGTTCTTGCACTTCATCCATGCATTCTAAAGGCCTGACTTCTTTATGTCTCTCATCGGGGCTTTGAGTATCGAGTGAAATTGAGACGTTAGGGGTAGGCATGGTACTTACTTGATCATCGACCTTTGAGACGCCAGTTTCCTGCTGTGGAGCCTCTTCCTTTCGTTCACTGGATCCTGGCTCGTCCTTCGGTCTATCCACTTGAGTCTCTGGCGCATTGGGCAACTGAGTGTCTAAGACACTTTCAATTTCCTGTTCGCTCTGTGGAAAACCTTGAATCTGAGAATCGAGAACCGACGAAGATGTCTTCTCTGGCTCTTTTTCTTCTTCGATACGCACGAGGGTCAAAAGGGATACCTCTAAGCTTTCATCATTATCATATATCTTTATCAGCTCGCTTAAGGGGTCTGACGGACTTGTCCTCCCTGATGTTCCAACTCTCTCTAGTTGAGCTGAAACACCTATCGACGATCCAACCGGTGGCATTGTAAACTCAGGGTCATCTAACCCAGTAATTTCATCAAGGTCTATGAATTCAGGGCCGCTTGGGCTCGTCTGACTTCTATTCGGATTGTTTGTGGGGAGCCTTGTCATTCTTATGAGCTCCGGGTCATATTGTAGCTGATCAATTATTCGTTGTGCATGTTCTAATATGAGTAAACCCCTCTCCCGTGCGTCCTAAGCCATGGGGGTACCTCTACCTTGCGCTGAGGCTATTTGGGGAATCTCTGCTGCTTCAGTCGCTACCTGGGGAACTGCTGCTTCGAATACTATAATTTCTTCTCTAGATCTAAGGGCTTCTTGACCTGATTGTTCTATGGTCATTGCTTGTGTTGGAATATTGGTTGTTGTCATTGATGTCAACCCTAGTCATGGGTTTTGGACCGCAAGATTGATGAAGGTATTTGGACATGAAGGAAAATGCACATGCAGATACAACACCCGCAAGATTGATGAAGGTATTTGGACATGAAGGAAAATGCACATGCAGATAAAACACCCATGGATGGATAGTATACATCATGTTGTTTCTGGTGGTATGTGGCATGCCATGTGGATCCTCATGGTTGAGGAGAAATGAATTTTTGAAGATGACAAAGTGAATTGAAGAAGGAAGTACATGTAGGCCCTGAACATAATTAAAGAAAAGAATTACAAAATAAGAAAGTGTCAGGTCGGCCCTAATGTTAAAAGGAAGTGACATAAATGGTATAAATAAACATCATTATACATTCATTTGAAACAAGTTGAATTTAAGAGGTAAGAAGAAAAGAAGGCCAGATTTCAAGGGAGGATGAAGTCTTTTGGTGATGTGTTCTAAGGTATGTTAGTTTCAGGTCATCTTACCATGTTTGCTATAACTTTTTTTCTAGAACGATTCAGATGATGAAATAGCTATGGTATTGAGAAGACATATCAATGTACCTTTGGTAAAAATTTCAGCTCTTGATTCGCTATAATTATGGAGATATACTTTGCGGAAGATGGGTTTGTGACCACTCCTGAAGCTAGTCAATAAACAGGTGTTCCGGGTAAAACAATCATAACTTCTTCATCAAGAATCCAAATGAAGTGGGACAAATTTCATTGAAAAGATTACAGACTGTAGTTTCTTGTGTGCGAGTTTTAGAATCAGATGTTAATTATTGAGCGTGGGGCATTCTGTGCAAGTTCACTCTCTTGAATAGACCAAAATTGAATAAAGTTTACCATTCTTTCTATAACCTCTTTTTGGGGAGGATTCAAGTAGTGAAAATTGGAGGAGTTTCAGAGAATACATTGAGTAATATTATTTACAGGATTAGAGTACTCCAAGAATTGAAGAATTGCAGAAATTGAAGAAGTCTCAGGAAGCATTATCAGGTTCTATGTGATGATTGGTTGATGGTGATGATTTAATGTAAAGTTTTATTATCTCTCATATATTCTTGGGTGGAAGGAAGGGGCAATGATGGAGAGTTCAACTCTCTCTTGATATTGGAGGATTGTATCTTCCTCTTGGAGGTTCATCCCTCCATTTACATTTGGAAGCTGTAGCTATCTTTGGAAGTCATTACTTCCCTTGAACAATAACTATTGATTATTTCTCATATATTGTGCATGGTGTATTGTGGTGTATTGGTGTAACTCTTATACTATTGTTCATTTCTCATTGGATATAGTTGAATGGTTTAAGTATAAGTTGAAAAAGGTTTTAAATTGTACTTGACACTGATTCACCCCCCTCTCAGTATCAACATCTTGTTCATCCAGACTCATGGCTCTGAACTTGGTCATCTTGGGATCGACCATCCGTGCCACCACCTCGTCCCAGTCTTGGGCATTTTCTGTGAAGACCTTGTCTTCGAATTTGTCGTGGGAATATGGCCAGCAGGAGGACAATTGAGAAGCATTTTTTAGGACTAGACCCTTTGGGTTGTGCTTGCGAAAATGAACGGTTTGGAATCAGAACTCCAATTGGCTCAATCCTTCTTGCTTGGCCTGAGCAGTGTCCTTCACCATGTAGAAGCCTACATGGAATCCATACGGTATAAACACCTGCTTCTTATCTTTGACCAGGGTAGCGTTGTAACCTTGTAGGATGGTCTGGTAGCAGATATCTCCCACCACAAGCCGGTCAGAGACATGCACATGTAAAATATGTGGTGCTTCGATGCCACCAAAAACCCTGATGTAGGTATCACGCTCATCCAGATACCAGTGGCCAACCTTTTCTATTATCTTTTTGGCCACAATTGATAGTCCCAGACACTCTTTCTTGAAAAGAAGAAAATAGATGCGTGCGATGAATTCATCGCAAATGAGGGAGTAGGATTTTTTGTACACGTTCTCCCATAAAACGTTGAAATATACATGGATTGGGAGATCTGCGACGTGCTAGCTTAGGTTCATGCCGACGAAGACGTTTCTGGTGCACATGAAATCCAATAAATATGATTCCATGTGAAAGGCTAGAGTCTCCCCTTCTTTTGGTGTCCGAGCCTGTTGTATGCAGATGCTCAACTGTTTGGAAATGATGTCTCCCCAATTGAAGCCACTTCCGGAGATAGCTACTGTGTATGCTAGAGGAATCCACATCTCTGAAAACCTGGAACAATATTTCTCCCCATACAATCGACATATGAGTGCCATTAGGAAGATATATGGATCTCTTAGGTTGGCTGTTTGGTACCAGCCGAAGGTTCGGTTGGTGTATTTATTATCCTCTCACCACCATGAGGCCATTATTCGGCTGGTGTCGTGGCACTCGTATAATTTCACGACAAACTAAGTTTTTAGTCGCTACTCCAGGTCCCTAAGCTTGTAGTACTTATGGACCTCCACTAGAAGGAAAACTCCGACACATCCATCACCGTCATCGTTGATTAGCCATTGGAGTAGATATATATAGGGAAACACTGGTCGATGAGCCATTGGAGTAGATATATATAGGGAAACATTGGGGTTCTTCTTTCTACCATGTGTAGGTACGGTCGTCGAATGTTCGGGAATACCTTGTCGTCGAGCGCTCTCACATCCGGGTCACTGTGTGGGATGTATTCCGGAAATTATTCCCGACTAATCTTCTTGAAAAGTTATCCCCAATGTGGGAGTGTTGTCTTGGCCCCCATGCTTGCCTCCATGTCTCCGAAGGTCGGAGGCTGAATGAAAGCCTTCTTGGTGGATGTTTTAATGACTGGTTCTAGTCTTGGAGAAAATTCTAACTATTTTGTTGTCCCTGGAGAAGAGCCTTCTCCTACTTTCGGTTCTTTCAGCTTGGGTGCCCTCGAAGATCACGTAGTGGTTGGTTTTCTCAGAGGCATTGTTCTTGTAATCAAAATAAATCCTTTAGGGAATGTGTACATAGAGACACCGGATAAAAATGTATATATGAAGTGAAAACACAGAAAATCCAGACTGGTACATACCTGTAACGCTTGCTAGACCTGGTTGTTCGATACCCACAGGATCTCAAAACCTTTTGAATTGCTTGATGGCTTCTCTGGATGCTCTGAAGCTCCTTTGCGGGCATAATGGTTTCCTTTACAATGGCCAAAGAGAATTTAAACGGGGAAGAACTTACCATGTTGTATCAACCAATTAATTCAGGTGATGAATGGAATTCGAACAAATCTTCCACTGAATCTCTACAAATTGAATTCATCATGGGTTGACGACAGAGGCGCGGAGGGTGATGTGCTCTATCGGTAATTTCAAATGACTGTTTTGATTTGCACACGAAGTAGCAACTAATGCAAGATTTGGCATTAATTAACCTCTTAAAAGCTCATAATCTAATCATATCTAGCGCTAAAACGTCCCATCGTATCGCTTTCTCAGTGGGTGGATCGGGGATTGGCGATGTGTTATGGACGTTATCGTTGATATCCTTTCACCGCAAACTTCCGACGCCGATCAACTTCATCATATGGTGTTGACGTGTTGAATTGACTCAGAGGTGTGATTTGGACCTGAGGAACCAAAAGTGAATCGGGTTGATCTAGGCCGTATGTTTTCTCTTGTCGGTCAAAGATACGTGGTGTTACAGACTAGTGACTTAATTCATGCATATTAGTCGGGGTCATAACTTTCTTCAAGTTGTGCGTTCTAAAATAAAATGGGTTTGCCGATGCCGAAAAGGTATCGGGGATAAACTTATCGCGTATTTTCCTTTGGGTTAGTCTTCGAAAATTTGCCGATGCCGAAATGCTTCGGGAATCGGTGATCGGGGAAAACTCCTTAGCATGGTCGCAATGTTCATCGTGATTCAATTTTCTCTGATTTCGACAAGCGTGTCGGGTATCGACTATCGACGAAATCATTTCGTCCTTCCTAAACGGTTACTCCCTTTTCTATTTACCGATGTCGAAGGGGATCGACTATTGGGGAGGTCTGTGTGTGGTACTTGTTGTGAAACAAAACTTCCCTTTCGTCGATACCGATGAAGATCGACACTTGGTGATTGAGGCTTTCTGAGTGTTCCCTTTTCATCTCTTGATTTCTTTCGATGCCGAATCTTAAGCGTGTTGGGTGAAGTGTTTTGACTGTTAATTCCTTACTTAAGTGTTAGTCCTTTTTTATTTTATGGATTTTCATAAGGTTAAACAGATCTGAATAGCTAATGAGAGTTACGACAATAAGCAAAGTCAAAACATTTATCGAAAGAAAATCGAAATCAGACAGTGCATTATTAGGTGGTACCCACAAAGTGAAATTTTGACATAGGCTCTTTAGGGTTTGTTGAGTGCTCCACAAATGGCGACTTACTGGGCGAAAGAAGAAACTCTATATCTTCCTTAGGCTTGACTGATGTGAAAACTGATTGGGGAACTAACTGGTTTTCATCAGAGCCTCTTTTACCCTTGCATTTTGAATTTCTCCAATTGATGCATCTGGGCCTGCCTGTGGGGTTTTTTAACATTGATCCCGCCTTATTTTCTTGTAACCTTGACTCATGCCCCTTTTGGAAAGAGTCTAGTAAAACATTCACTGACACTAGGAATTTTAGTTACCCTCATTCATTTGCTACGGTGTTGCTTTGCTGCCAACGAGCGTCCATAGCCCCGACGGAGTCACGCCGACGTCATAGACCTTGCTCTGCTACCAGTGAGCGTCCATAGCCCCGACAAAGATATCTGCATACCCTCTCCTACTTTGTGCTCATTTGATATAGTTGACTTTTTATTTGGCAGAATGCCCTGAGCGAGTGGGAGAGGAGGACGTCTGCTATTTTCAAAATATAAGGTGGTCAAGGTGAAACTCACTAGCTCTGTCTTTGAGGTGCTTGTAGTCCTTTCCAGCTTATTGTCTTTCCCTTAAGGTTTTACTAGACCACTAAGAGGACACTTTTGCATTTCTCCAAGGTTATTCATCTGCGCAAGTTAGATAAAGAATTTATTGAAACAACTGTAGGTTCCTCAACATTTCTTGTGTTGGTTTTTGAGCGACGAGTTAGGAATAGAGTTCGTTATGTTGCATGATTTGAAGTCATCCGTTTTCTTGCTAAACACAATATTTAAAATCTTAGAAGCAAGATCAAAAAAAGATAAAATAAAAGTATAAATGAAAAAAAGATAAATCGACGCATCAAAATGAGCACAAAAAGTTTTATTTTTATTTTTTTATAATGAAAGTATTGTTTCAGGGCTTGACCATTCACTGAGAGAGCGTTAGATTCTCCCCTCAAATTTTGTAGTCGATATGTGCCTAACCCAATTTTCTCAGCCACTAGGAAAGGTCCGAGCCATAGATTCTGAAACTTAGAATGTTTGCCTTTGGGCTCATTTTCTCTGTCCCACTTCAGGACTAGGTCTCCTACTTCAAAATTCTTCTCTTTAACCTTATGTTTATCAAACCACCTTTTAACTATCTATGGGTGGGATACGAAATTTGACTGAGATTTCTCCCTTTCTTCTTATAACATGAGCAGGGTGTCAATTCTTTGTTGTAAGATTGATGAAGGTTTCCCTCTGGAATCCTGAGCAAGTTGAAGAGATGGAAGATAAATCCCTTTCGGGAGAATGACTTCCTTTCCGTATACTAGAAAGTATGGGGAATTCCCTATAGCTTCCTTGGGTGTAACTCTATCCTCCCATAAGGTGTTATGGAGTAGGTTATGCCAATTTCTCTGGTTGTCTGCAACTGTTTTCTTTAATATTCTTACCAGAGTTTTATTAGTTGATTCCGCCACTCCGTTTCCCTATGGATAATAGTTTGCATAGTATCTAATTCTGATTCCTTTGTCTAGAGCAAACTCTGTTAATAGGGTGGAAGAAAAGTAAGATGCGTTATAAAAAACAAGGACAAAAGCAACACCGAATCTTATGATTAGTTGTTATAAGAATTGGATTACCACCTTCTCATTTACATGAGTCAAGGGGATGGCTTCTTCCCATTTCGTGAAATAATCAATGGTAGTAAGTATGTACTTATGCTGTTTTGAAGAACTTGGTGTAATTTATCCTATGATATATAACCCCCATTGCTCAAAAGGTCTAGAAACAACCACCGGTTGGAGCGAGACAACTGCTCTCTTCTCCCTTCCAACGCTTATTTGATAAGTTTTACAGTTTCTAGCGTATGTGTGAGCGTCCTTGAACAAGGTGGGCCAGTAATATCCAACTCTTAGTATCTTATGAGTGGTGGTGTCTCCTGCAAAATGTCCATCTGTAGGACCATCATGGAGTTCCTTCAGAACCTTGTCTGCATCTTCACGTTCGAGACATATTAAAAGTTATCCATCATAATTAACCCAGAAGAGTACCGAGTTTATGAGGCGATATTGTGCGGATTTAGACCGAGAGGTCTCCTTTCCCTAGGGTTTAGGTTTTCTGGGCAAGTCCCATGATGCAAGAGATAAGTCAATTTCTCATATCAAGACTCTTGTCATGGGGAAATGCATGAAGCTTCACCACACCATAATGCCATTTCATTATCCCACCCAGGGTCTTCATTTACTTGGTCTTGAGCTTCAGCTTCTAGTTTACACAATCCTTGTTCTTTAACCAATTTAGCAGGTTTTATATCTAGATCAAATTCTTGGACTACTGCCATCCAATTCCCTCTTCTTTCCCCCATCTCTCGTTGAGTAATTAGGGATCAGACTGCGGGGTGAGGCACGATTACTTTGGTATGGTTCTTGAGGATGTAATATTTGAAATGTTTTACTGCTTTATAAACCGCATAAGCTTGTTTATCTATAGCAGGATAATTTAGTTCGACACTTTGGAGGTTAGTGCTCATGAACAATACCGGGGCTTCGTTTTTGTCATCATCTATCTGAGTTAATACTGCGGCGAACGATTGGTCGGAGACGAAAGTATAGAGGAAGAAATCTTTGTTGAAATCGGGACTTCACAACACTGAGGCTTGAGAGATTGCAGTCTTAATGTTACTGAAATCCTTCTTTCGTTCATCATCCCACTTAAACTCATCATCTTTATGAATCATTTTTTGCAGGGGTTTGATAGTTTCCGCGAAATCGGGGGTGAATTTCTTCACAAAATTGATTTTCCTGAAGAACGATTGCATAGCCTTTTTGTTGTGAGGTAATGGAAGATGAGATATAGCCTTAATTCTTTCCGGGTCTATGTGGATGCCTGCTTGAGATATAATGTGGCCTAACAACTTACCTTCCTCGACACTGAAAATAGTTTTCTTAGGGTTTAAGGATATGTCGTATTTTCCACACCTTTCAAAAATATGGGTTAAATGTTGGATGTGATCTTCTCCGTTCTTTGAATACACAGTCATGCCATCCAAGTAGACTACTACACACTTGTTGATTAATCCTAGAAATGCTATGTCCATAACCCTCTAGAAGGTTTCCCCTGTGTTGATTAACCCAAAGGGCATGCGTTTATAAGAAAAGGTTCCCCACTTGGTTCAGAAGGTAGTTTTTAAATGGTCTTCCTCTGAAACCAGAACTTGGTTGTAACTTGAGAAACCATCTAGTAAGGAGAAAATATCAGAGCCCGACATGGTGTGCAAGAGTTGCTCCATCGGTGGGACTGGGTAGTCATCCTTTTCTGAAGCTCTGTTAAGGTTTCTAAAATCTACGCATAAGCGAATGTACCCATATTTGTTTTCGTACAGGAACCAAATTTGCTACCCATGCATAATGTCTAACCCGGAAGATGATTTTGGCATGTAACCGTTTCTTTAATTCCTGACACATGAGAGGTTCTAGGGATGGGTGGTATTTCCCGAGCTTCTATTGGAAGGGTTTTATTTCGGGCTTTAAAGGGATAATGTGTTGAATGATACATGTATCGTAAGTTTTCATATCTCAGTGTGACCACACAAAAACATCATGATACCGTTTGAAAAGTTTGAGATAGGTCTTCCTTTCCTCTTTAGATATTGTCTTGTCGAGGTTTACATATTTTGGGTTTTTCGGGGTTCCAAGATTTATAGTTTCATGCATGGGATAGGAACTACCGGTCTTTGCGTTTTTTGACCCTTTAAATCTTTCTCTTAGATCAAAAAGGTTTTCTAAATTGGTTATTCCCTTCAGAATTATGTGAGATTTCAATTTGTCAGTTGGTTGACCCGTCCGAGGATTAGTCTCTTTTAATTGTTCCTGAAATACTTCATCGTCAATAGCCAAATCTTTGAAATTATCTTGGTTAGTAAAAAAGTTTATGATTTGTTCATCACCTTCAAAAACCTTCCAATTAGAAATGTTGTTGGGCACCGATGGTTTGTAGAGTAGCTCCATAGTGAACCGAGAGGCTTCATAATCTTCTAGAGGTGACAGTCTTGAGACAACGGTGGCCAGGGAATCAACAAGGATGTTTTTTGTTCTGGGGATTGCTGTAATGTTGAAAGCTTAGAAATGCTCTATTATCCTGTGCACTTCCTGATGGTAATTCTTCAGGTGTGGGGAGTTGCAATGTATAGTATTCCTAACTTGTCTAACGATGATTTCAGAATCTCCGAAAACCTTCAATTCTTTGACGTTTAAGTCTATGGCTTTCTTTAGCCCTTGTACTAGATCTTCATACTTGACAATATTGTTTGCGCATTCAAACTCAAGTCTACATGATAGAAAATGCCGTTTACCTTTTGGATTAATGAGGATGCACCTTGCCCCAGACCCTTCTTGCGATTTAGAGCCATCAAAGTATAAGGTCCAAACTTGTGGGCAAAATCTACCAACTTCCTCTTTTCTGTCGCTTTCTCTATTTCTTTTTGTTTCTTTTGTGATTTCTAATGCAGGTTCTTGGCAGAAAAGGGTTTCCTTCGCTGTTGTCGTCAATTCCTCTCGAAAAATCATTTCAGAGTTCTGAGTAAGAGGGACATCAGATGAGAGAGAGGAAAAGTTTCCTAAGTAGGAATCACATGAATAATTGCCTAGCACAGGGAAATCTGCTGATGAGGGTTCGTTTAGGGTTTCTAAGTCAGTGGCAATATGTTTTAGATATCTTTCCCTATCGATTATGATCATGTTTGTGTACCCTTTTAATGGTAACCAAAGGTGAGCCCAATCTGTACTAAAGTATTTGCTTAACTTCTCAGACCAATCTCGGCTTAATAATAATCCATAAGCTTCTGGGATATCTACTACAATGATGTCAATTACTTGCACAAATTTAAGGTGTGTCACTATTCTGATCATAACATAGTTGAGTTCTCCCATGACCTTCACCTGAGTTCTGTCTACCTGTATCACATGTTTGTCACTTTTGAGAGGTACTGCGTTTAATTTTTTTCAAATAGACAAAGGCATAACATTAGAAGATGCTCTTGAGTTGACCAAACAATTATGGAGGTTTCTGTTGAAGACTTCAAATGTTAAAAGGAACAACGGGACAAAAGGTTTTCCCTTCTTATCTTCAGAGCATGCGTTCACAGTTTGTTTATTCCCTAGATCTGTGGGAGTTGGATTCCTTCCCTCATCAGTGTTTGTCGTAGGATTCTCTACCGATTTCAAAGCTTGTAACAGGAGGTCCTTTTGTTGAGGGATTCTACATATGTCCATAACTGATATATTAGCCTTTAACTTCTTCAAATCTTCTACTATGTTGTAGTCCAACTTGGGCGATTCCTGTGTATGGATGATTATAGGGTTTCTTTGGGGGGAAAAAGGTGCTTTCGAGTGATCGAGGGCTAGTTTCCCTCCCGAAGTTTGGGTAGTAGTAAGGTTGTCTGAGACCAGTTGAACCCTACTTCGTGTTTGCACAACCAATAATTCTGTGGGTGGTTCCTGGACTTCACATAGGTCCTTGGAAGGCATAGGTAAATTAGGATCCCATATCAACATGGTTGTTTCTTCCGGTGGGTCAACCTCTTCTTGATCAATGATATTTATAGTTGACCTGCTTGGTTGTTCGGTTAGGGAGACCTCATTTAGAAACCTATTGGCCATCAAATTCATGGCATGCACCCATTGAGGGAAGTCCCTTTCAGAGTGGTTCTCTCGGTGATAAGTGCAGAAAGAGTTGGATGCTACATTTCCCAGATCGATGTTTAAGTTGGCTGAGGGAGGTTGAATTGCTTTTAACGATGGATTCCTTTTAAAGAAAGGCTTATAGGGTCTTTGGCCTTGGTTTCCCTCCCTTTCACTTCTCTTCATGTCTATGATTTCGTTTGATAGCATTTTTACCATGCATTGAAGGTCCTCTATGTCCCCACTTCCCTTTTCAGGAGCTTGTTCTGCTTGTTTCCTTGGGGGTCTAGTAAGCAATAGTCCTCTCCGGGGAGGAGGTTGAGCTTCTTTCTTAACTAAGGATACTTGAATTTCTTTGCATCCTTTGATTTGGAGCTCTATCGTTTTGGCTTCTTCAAAATTCCCAGCTAGGGTTCGTTTGACATCCCTCTTCACAAACACAGAAATATAAGCTGGGAGAGTATTAACATATATTTCGATTTGCAACCCCGGAATAGGTTTAGCTTCAGGTTGGAATTTGTTTAAGATGGTGGTAAATCTTTGATTAAAGTCTTTGACCTTTTCCTTCGAACTCATGGAGGCGGCGAACAACTCAACCATCAAAGCTTGTAACAACCCTAATTAATTATTTAATAAATATTAGTTTAATAAGTATTAGTTTAATAAATATTAGTTTAATGAATTATTACAATAAGATTTTCTTTGAAGACTTTATTATAATATGATTTTTATTGGTAGTTGAACCAATTTATGGGAGGGATAAGGTGGTTGAGTGATTAATGAAGGGAAGGTGGTGGATAAGGAAGAGAAGGAAGATAAGGGAAGGGGAGGACTCTAGAGGAGGGAGGTCTTTTTGGTTAAGTAATATTTTCAATTCATGTGAGGGGGAGAAAAATTGGAGAAGGGAGGAAACAATTTGGGGCTATGTATCTATTTTGCATTTGTTTTTGCTTACAACTGACTTGAGGACTCTCTCACAAGGGGGGCAAGTGTTGCTAGGAATTTTGGGCTCGAGGGCTAGGAAACTAAGGAATCCCGGGGCTAAGGAGCCAGATAAGCTGTTCCTAGCTGGTTGAGAGGTTAATTAGTTTGAGCAGGATTCATCAACTTCAATCAACTTCAATCTAGCTTCAGTTCAACATCATAGGTAAGTTCAACATCATAGGTAATTACATTTCATTATGTTCATTATTATACTGTTGTTTCTGTTCATCATTATACTGTTAAAATTGTCAATTATTTTGCTGGAACAAAATTTATTATGCTGGTAAATAAAGAAGTGATTAAGCTAGAAGTAAATGAGATAGAAATTCTATAAATATATTTATGTTTTATGAAGCCCTGTATGCATAGGCCTTACACATGGTACGAAAAATATTCTGCAGTTTTCATGTCATTTAAATTGAAAACAAACTAAAAACAAAACCAGTTTTCATGTCATTTAAATTGAAAACAACCTAAAAACAATTGAAAACAACCTAAAAATGGAACCAACCTAGAACTGAAAATAGTCCAATATTGAAAACACCCAAAAGAATCCTAAGAGAAAAGTAACCTTGAAACCTTAAGAAAACCCTAAAGATAAAATAATGAGAAGTATGTAAGAAATCTTGAGTAGTGTAGTGTGTAGTGTAGTGTCTAGAGTAGTGTAGTGTCTAGTCTCCGTCCACCTATTCAAGCCGCCTACACACCTATAAAAGTCCCGACCTCACCTGTAAGGACAGAGACACAGAGAATAAAGAAGATTAGAATCTTAATTTTGAAAGAATATGAAAATATATATTAGATATACATGTAATCCTAAGATATTTTTTATATGAAATAGAGATTTACATTTATTACATGTAAGAAATATATATATATATATATATATAATTTAATAATAATGAAATCTTCTAAAAAAAAAATCATGTTAATAAGCACATTACACAAACAAAATCTAAAACAAACTTATAAGAAAAAATAAAAATAAAAAATCAGATTGTGCGGAACTTGGAGGCTGCTGGCCGAAGCCTACCTCACCACCACTCAACAATAAACCAAAAGAAGTTTTGTTTTGGGGGCCATGGCCTCTGGAAACACACATATTCTACCAGATTGTGCACCCTCACTGATCACATCGGTGGTTTGATGAAAGAAACATCCTAACCCCACCACGTCCAAGCCTTCTATGCGTCCCTGTAACCCTTTTTGAAGCGGCCGAGCTCTCTTATGAACTAACGATGAAGCTTAAAACATAGAAAAATAATGATGTTTGTCGTGGTTTGCATGGCAGTGAAAAATTGAGAAGAGAAGATCAACCATGGCAACCATGGCTATGCCCTTGAGCTGGTCAGCCATGGAGCCATGGCCGCCCTCGTCATCCACTCGAAACACTAAGAGAGACTGTGAGCCAGGAAAGTGAAGCTTCCAAAAATAAGTGAGTCGGAGATGGGTGGAGGGTGGAGACACGTTTCACATTTAAATTATTTTTTTGGATGAGATGTGCCGGAAAAATAAATGAGTCGGAGATACGTGAAGACACGTTTCACATTTAATTTATTTTTTGGATGGGAATGTGCCGAAAAAATAATTGAGTCGGGGATAGGTAGAGACACGTTTCACATTTACTTTTTTAGGTGGAGAAGCACTGGAAAACAATAATTTTTTTTTGGGTGGAGACACGTTTTGCATTTAATTTATTTTTTGAGATGTTGGGTAGGCCTTACCTATAATATTAAACTCAAAAATTTTGATTATTTATTTATTATTTTTAAAATAGTTTAAACTTCTTTATATATTTATTTAATTAAAAAAATATTATTATTTATTATTTAATGAAAAATTAATTTTTAATATTAATTATTAACTAATATTAAGTTCAGGTCTTTACTGTGGTTACTTGTTTCTTATATATATAATTATAAAATTAAATATATAAATAATCCCTGATATTATATATATATATATTTTTTTTTTTAATTAAAAAACCCTACATTTCATAAAAGACATCCTACTTTAACGTGAACTTCAACTCAAGAGCATACAATTCATCCAAAACGAAATTAAAAAAATAAAAATAAAAACCATGCCTCTAAGAGGGTCTCAATTTATCAAACTTTAATTTCATCTTTATTTCATAAATCTTTGGGATCTGTAAAACAAAATTAATCCCTATGATTTTGGACAGAGGCATACATCTCCCTGCCAATAAATTTTCTCATCAATCTATTTCATAATCTTTAGGATTTGCAAAACTAAATTAATCCGTACAATTTTGGACATACGAATAGATCTCCCTGCTAATAAATTGTCTCCGTATGATTTTGGACAAAGGAATAGATTCCCCTGCTAATAAATTGTCTTATCAATCTAATCACAGATTGTTTCGCTATAATGATTTGGTATCTTATATTTGTTTATTAAAAAATCTATCGCTTCAAATTTGCTATCCACATCATAGTTTTTGTGTGGCTTGATGTTCAAATTAAATTTGTAATTAATTTGAAACTTTAAATTATGTGATGGTTGGAGAATTTTGTATTTTGCAATTAATTTCAAATCTTGAATTAGGTGAATAAGAATATAAAATATTATTGACCAATTATTTGCTATTATATTCAACATTTATATTTTATATTTATATAAAAAAAAAAATTCAGATCAAAGAAAAACTAATATAAAAAAAATAAATATAAAAAACTAATATAAAAAGTTATACTGATCGAGAGGGATATAATAATAATTGTTGGAGACAGTATAATAATAATCGTTGTATCAAACCTACGTTGAAATATGACTTATATAATCGTTGCATCAAACCCAATTAACAACGAGCACACGTGATAGTCATTAAATAATGTTAAAGAGCTACATGAAAGACAAAAGCTTAATACAAGTACTATATACCCTGGATAGATCTCTATTGTTCACTTTACTTTTATGTTTTCTTTATATATGTATCTTTAAATGGTAAATTATATATATAAAATAATAATAATAATTAAATTTATATAATAAAATAAAGGTTAATATATAATATATTATATTAATATTTTAAATGAAAAATTTAACAATGAATAAATATAATGGACAAGGATTAAAAAGATTAATAAAGGGGTTTTGGTTTGTTAAAATTTTGATTTATTTTATTTATCTGATGATTGGTATATATATGTTGGGGTAAATAAATCTTAAAGATTATTGTGCGGGGAATGCATCCACTTTAAGCCAGTGTATTCTAAATATCTTGAAAACATAAATGAAATTATTTTCATTTCGGGATTAATTAAAAATTCCAGGCAATAAGATTGAGGTTTGTTATTGAGCAAATAAGTCATTTACCATATGGATCCATTACAACATAAACCAATTCAAGAGGTGAGTGTTTGGAAATATAACAAAAGATGTTTGAGTGTAAAAAGTTTTTCATTGCTTAAATAAAAGATTTAGGGAGCTCTAAGTGGTTGCAAGAGTTTGCTTGAAGAAGAACTTTATGGATAAGGATTTATAGTTAAGGTAATTGAAGCCCCAAATTATTTAAACTTGTGAAAATTACCTATTTAAATAGATTATCCAAAATCATAATAAAATGAGTTAAATACAACTAATATTTATAAATACATAATTCATAAATCAATAATTTTTTTTTTCTACATAGATAATATTAATATCAAAATCTATATTATGATTAGTGATGTCAATGACATCCACAACTTGTGGAATATGCATAGAGTACAACTAGCCATGTAACCTCATTCTTTCTTTTCTTTAAGTGCCCTACAATATCTTAACACTAATTGTGTCATATAACAACAACATATAAAATAACCATATAATAAATAAATAGAGAAGGTAAAGTTAATAGGGTAATATTTAATGTAATTGTAGTAGGAGTATAAGAAGGAAATAGGTAAAAATAACAAGTGCATTGATAAGTTGTGAATTGAATGAATATATAGACTAGGAAGAGTAAAAAGAAACAACAAAATAGAATGCACTATAAAGAAGGAAGGTGGTAAGGAGTGCTGGTAAATAGTAAAAATTGAGTATATTAAACAATAGTGTAGTGAGAGGGCAAGCAAGAGTAGAGGGTAGTAGTGACATGCAAAGACAAAAGTAACAACAAAATGAAGTCAACAAAGTAGCAGTTTGTACATAATATTAGAGGGAAAATTAAGGAAACACATAGGTGAGATACACACAGTAATAGAAGTGGTGTGCAATTAAATAGTAGATAGTGGATTCAAAATGAAGTGGATGAGTAATAAGGGAAAAATTATAGCAAACTAATTATGTAAAATGCAATAAGGAAGATGATGATATATATACAAATCATCGTGTAGTTGAGGGTTATTAAAAAAAACAAAAAAACAAAAACAAATACAAATGGAAATGTATAGAGTAGAATGGTGATGGTATAAAAGTTAACAATTAAGCAATAGACAATTATTAAAGAGGAAGATAAAATACATAGCAAGAAATTGAGTAAAAAAAAAAGAGTGTAATTAGTGGTTAGAGTAATAGACTCAAAAGGTGAAGAGAGTGATGTATCGTACATTGAATGGGAAAGACAATACAATAATAAGCAAATGTAAATACATAAAGTATATTGAAAAGTACAAGGATATATTATAAGTAAGATTAGAGAATAAGGTGCATAATAAATTAGATCAACACAAGTTAAGGGGATACATATAATATAAATAAAATTTGTGCTTGTGTTGTAATAAGTAAGGACGACGGGTCAATGATGGTTGATTAAAGCAATTATGCAAAGGAAATAACACAAATGATTAGGCTATTTGAAGATGTTTTAAGTAGGATAGAAAGGTGGATAAAAAGTAATATGAGGGAGGGTAAAGATGGAGTTAAAATTGAGTTCAAGGTGGATTGGAAATGCATGAACTAGCAATATGATGTAGTATACGGAAGAACAAAATGATAATAGTTGATTAAGCATAGTGAAGTGTGCTACACAAGTGGTAAATTGAATGTATTCTATAAAAGTGAGAGAGAGTAGTTGGTTGGAGTAAGCAATAGAAGGTGAGATAATCAGATGATGAGGGAATAAATAATATAAAGTATTCGTTAAGTTAAGAAAGGATGTTGTGTTTAACAAAACAATGTATCAAATGTAACGACATATAGAAATGTGTAAAATGAATGCTAAATAAGACAATACAATATAAGAAATGTTAATGAACTATAGAAAAGATGTTAAGGAGTAATAATATAATGAAAGCCTAACTGATACCATAATGGCCCATGTTGTGAATAAAGAACTTGAGTTCATAATGATAATGGAAATTTCATGATAATATGTTTTATTACATCATGGGTTGTAGTAAGAAATTTGGACACAATGGAGGTCTGCTAAAGAGGGGCGGCCACAATTAATGTATTAATAGCCTCAACTTATTTTAGTCAAATGAAGGTCAAGTGGGACCATTATAGCTCAATATCTACTACCTTGGAGGACATAGAGACTACGCATCGAGAACATCCCACACTTTTAACCTCAACTTCAAGATTTTCCTAAAGGATGGGTATATGTAATGCCACCTTTTGACTTAGACAACTAGAATTACTTGAGGCCTAATCATCTTTATTTCCTATTGTCTGTGAAACTATTAATGATAAAATTGAACTTTTAAGACATATGAACCTATGTGAATGTCAATTCTATGAATGTTTAACGTTATTTGAATTATGATGGCTATTGTGCAATCTATTTCTAACTTGAAAATTTTGACATTTAAAGTTGTTGGTACGTGGATACTGTATTGAGATTATGATTAAATGCATTTATATGATGAAAATGCATAGATATGTATGAGCTTGTGTTATAGACTAACCTCCAGGTCAATGGGCTATGAAATAACCAAATAATAATGGTAATAAAAGCGGATGTCATGAAAACCAATCGACAAACAATATGGTATGAATACTTGTATGTGAAATTATGTTGGTTCAAAGACATTGCTATGATATGTGGACCAGTGCAGGTTTTCAGGTGGTGAGACTCCCTAAAACTGAATATACGATGACAAAATTCTCAGCAATACAGTGCCACTATATATTCCATGGTAAGGTGTGGACCCTAGTCCTATTAGGAGGGGTGGAGGCATTTCCCACCATGTATCCTCTGAAACCATGAGTCATGGGAGGACGGTGTTAGCTCACGCTCCCCTAGATGTGTGATGATGACTGTCAGTTGCTTGCTGGGGAAGCTTGGTCAAGATAGTGACACTTTTTCTTACGGGTTCTATTTGGAGTTAGCTTAATATAGTTGACGCTCCAAGATAATCCAACAAAGGAAGGATAGGGATGGAAGACGGAAGTAAGTTAGGGAGTGTTGGCACAGGGGTAGACCCAGGGTTCAACGCTACAACAACGCACCAACAAAACCCTAACTACCGACCCTTTCGACAACACCAACGAAGTAGATAAAGTCTCACCCGAGGTAGAGGTAGGGGTGGTTGCATGACTCAGATGTCTGCAACCTTAGCTGGGACATAGATATGTGATTCTAACATTTAACAAAGAACTTAGCAATAAACATTCATCAACATTCAGTTCTTGGTAACAGCACAGACAAACCCTAATTACAGAGCATCACAATATCCAACCAGATCTAGCATCTAGCAACACTTAGCATGATGAAACAGATCAGGTCTTAACAAATTCAACACTAAGCATATGTATATCAGTCAGATCTAACATCCATCCATATTATTAAGCACTAAGAATCGACAAATCATTCATCTATATTAAAGCACTAACCACATTAACATATAAGCACATCAACAAATTGCAAAAAGCAGAGAAACACAACATATACGTGGTTCACCCCCCCGGGGCTACGTCCACCAACTCTTCTTCTCTTCTATTATCTTATGTTAATCAATTACATGCACAGAGCCTCAAAAACCCTACTCCGCATAGGACAGGAGATCCGTGTGCACCTCTCCAGATCCTCCTTCCCCAAGCTAGGTTATAGCACTAAGCCTTCTACAGTCACTTGCACTTAGCTCTGCAAGCTTCACACAGTATCCACAAAGTAATTACAATCCTTCAATCACATAGATCGATCACTAGCACTTAGCACATTGGCCTAACATCACATAGATGCCCCTCCTTACATTTCCTAGACATCTATTTATACTTTACAAAATAGGCCTAAACATGGGTAAACCCATGGGCTGACATCCCATACCCATTACATAACACCAAACTCCAAAAAGGACCCAAAAAGGGGCTGAGATCCCGCGATCTCTGCTTCATCTTGTGCTCCTCCTTCGACAGGTTGTCGAAGTACCAAAATAGGTCAAACTTGACCAAGGATCTCCCAAAACTTGGTCAAGGGAAACAAGCCCCCAACACTCACCTTTGATTCGTCTCGAGTCACTCTGATCTGGGTAGTTCTGCTTTGAAAGCCTCGATCTTGGCTCGAGTAGCTTCGACTCGTTGATGTGCCACGACCTCCTGTTCAATGAACTCTTGGATGACTGCCTCGTTCACGAGTCCTTCTAGGCGCTATTCTGTTGCAGCAACAACTTGCTCTAGTTATGCTCCTCGACCTTCGATCTCTCTGAACATTTGGTAAGCCTCGTCCTATATAGGTTGGAGTCTTTGAGTCACTTCCATGACTTTGCTTTGAACGGTGTGAACCTGCTGCTGGGAAGTGCGCTGCTCCTGGGATCATTTCATTCTTTCCACAATTGACAGGGGCTTCAACTGCACCTGTATTGTCTCTGCTTGTTGCTTCGCCTCCTGCAGCTTCGACTCCAGTGCCTTTAGTTCTGCATTCTCAGTGATTTTCTCATAAGTCTGGGCACTGCGGTCACTGAGTTTCTTTCATTCCATGGAAAAAGATTTTATTCTCTCGACTGTGCTCCGGGCAGTCCCTTCTCTTTGATCTTTGACATCCTACGGAGTGCTGGGCACTGTGCGGAGCTCTAAATCTGCTATTCTTTGTTGTAGCTGATGGATGGCTTCCGCGAGTTTCTCTACTTGATTCTCAACCCGGTCTTCTGCCTGTGGCTCTAAACCTATCACAGAGCAAAGTGCTGTGTTGACTGCTTCTTTTACCTCGAGTTGCCCTGTGATCAATTGTTCCTTTTCTTGCTGCATTTGCGCTTTCTCCTCGTCAAAATTTTTCTGTAGTGCAATATTCTCCTGATCTACAACTCGACGCTATTCTACAAGTACTCCTTGAACTTGATTTAAATCCTGGGTGGCTTGTTCTTTTTCTTCTTGTGCTCGTCGAAGGTGAGCTTCAGTTGCATCTTTTAGTCGACGAAGTTGGGCTGGCTCATCTCCCAATTCTTGTTCTCCCAATGGCAGGGGCGCAGTGGGTATTTGACGACTGGACTGAAGAGCCTGCTGAACCCCTTGGAGCTCGACCTCAATTCTATCATACATTTCTTCCTGCTTCACTCCTTGTTTCTTTATTTCTAGTGAAGCGTCGTTTAGAGCTGCTATGATGAAGTCAAAGTCATCAGGAGTAAGTGTATTCTGCATCTTGTTCACTGTGGCTCTTGATTTCTTCCAGGAAGAAGGTTTTTGGGGAGAAACCTTCCTCTTCTTCTAGGGGTTGGCCTCATCTCTAGGCGGTGTTACTTCGCCTTTCTTTTGTTCATCTTCTTTGTCCTTCATCTCTTCTACATCGACATCACCTCCTCACTTAGGTGATATGGAAGCAGTCTTCCCTCAGATGCTGCTTAAATGTTGGACCTCTTCAGTCTTCTCTCTTCTGCTGGTTCTAGGTGTGTCCTGTTCTTTGTGAGTGGTCTCCAGGTTATTGAGTTCAGGATCAGACATCTCTGTAGGGTCAGCATGGATAAGGAGATCGACAGACCAGTCCTTAGTGATCTCCTCCAGGTCCTCTTCTGTAAGTTTATAGTATGACTGGAGCTATTCCTTGTGTTCATCGACTTGCGCTGTAATGTAAATGAAATGTCGATATGCGCCGAACTTCATCAGGGGTCGTAACCTCTGTAAGGTGTTTGGAGTCATGCGAGGCTCAGCTTCGATGGCTCTCTTTAACTGAAGGTAATAGGTATGAAAAACATCGTTCGACTGCCATTTTTTGTTCATATCACTCGAATACCAAAGGGTAGCGAACTTCGTGGCAAGCAGATCAAATGGTTAGATATCCAGGAATGTCTCACCTTCTAGCATTTCCCAGGAAACAAAGGCGATGAGGATCATGAGACAGTTGAAGTGAAACTCGTAGCCCTGATGCTACACTTCACGACAGTCTAGTTCAAGTTGGTTGACTAGGTACTTCACCCAGTTCATCTGTAATCCTTCTACACACTTCCCTGCGAGGTTGACAACAAAGCTCATGACCTGTGTTGTTCGGTTCTTGAGTACCAACTTTCCAGCGATTAACTGACATGTTAGGTGCACTGCGCCATTATGGATGGAGGCTACCTTGTAGCCTCGCGTCCCCTTCTCAACATCACCATATGTGTCCTTAATCTTCTTTGCTAGCGCACGATATGTGGCCTTCCCTGGTAGAACTCCTGTGGGTCAGGTCCTTGCATACTCAACCCTGTGATCCTATGGATCAACGTTGGATCGACTATAATACGGTGGTCTAGCCATAAATAACCGCCATGGTAAGATGACAGTAGCAACTTGACACAGGCGTTGACTTCCTGGTGTCTTCTAAAGTGTGGGATTTTCATGACATTTAACAAGGTGGACTGCGCGAGGCTAATCATCCACGACTGAGGAATGATCTTTGATTTCTTCCCCTTCGTTCTAGTTAGGTATTTGTAAGGGGAGAGCATGCTGTGGTTCTTGCGATCTTCGATGTTGAATTCACTGAACTTCAACGCTGCGATCTTGTCCTGTTGTGCTTGAACTATGCGTATCCCCTTCGGGAGGTACGCAGTGACCATGGTGTACTCGAAATCTCTGGGTACACTATCACGATTTACCATGCCAGCTAGAGGCGGGATATAGTAGGGTAATATAGATTGGGTCAACTTCGCATTGGCTAGGTCATATCTATGTTTGGTTCACTTTTCTGTTGATGGTCGGGATGATCCGGATCCGCGAGCAGTCGATGGAGAGGCTTGCATTCCTCTCGTCGATGACGCTTGTATACCTACAGACATCAACATTGCTCTTTCGGTCATGAGGTCGATGAGAACTTCCTCGACAATTTTCTCTGCCATGCTGAACTCGTTCGACATACATGCTCGGGTTTGAAAATCTCAGGGTCAGAGAGTAATCTCTCAATACAATGGGATAGATGGAAAAAGCGCGATGATCACTGTGTGAAAATCAACTAATCTGCGGGCTCAAATTCACGGTTAGCAAAAGTTTTCTCGGTGTGTGGTGCGACAAGATAAATAGATACTTGGTAACATATCTCTTGCAATGGGTAAGAAGCCTTCATTAACTCATTTCTTTCCATTATGGCACGGTCCCAATGGTCTGGTGACAAGTTGTCTAACCATTAATGCCTTTCTTCCCATTCGGGGTGTTAGTCGAACGTTTATACTATCTCTAACGACTATATTGCTTTGCCATGAGACGCTTTTCTGGTATTCCGACGAAGCTCCAATTTTGTAAATTTTCCTTCTGCGAAGTTCCCTTGGGAACCTTCTATAACTTTTCAATCTTATCTCTCTTCTTACTTAGTTTTCTAACCTTCTTTCTGGTGAGCTTCATCTCGGAATTCCTTTTTCCATTCTGATTCTTATCTTCTTTTGGCATAGTAACTTCACACTGTTGAGATTCTCTCCTAGAAATCAGGGGTAATACTTCATCTGTATCTGGAATAGGTATTGCAATATTCTGTGGGTCTTCTAGTTTTCTTCCAGCTTCAACATTCCAATCTTTAGTTTTAAATAACTTTGCTCGGTTCTCTTGTTCTTCAATCAAGTGTGCGATCCTCCTAGTCATGAAATCTTTTAGCTGTCACTTCTTTTGTTCTAAGACTTTTTTTTCTTCCCTTCTGGCCTGATCTCTTTCAATCCAAGGTTTTCGGAGCAACATAGTAAATGGAGCGTTGTCCTCAATAAATTTCACAACTTCAAATTCTTCCTCTATCGAAGTTCCCTTGGCACTCATAGATATTTGGGTAATCTTTCCACATAGGTTTATCAACTTTCCTCTGAATAGTCCTATTCCTCCTAGTGAAGGAATCATAGCAGGCTCCCCTAAAGTTTCCCAAGTTCTTTCTGTCATGATATTCACCTGTGTTTCTTCATCCAGAACACAATCAATGTCGAAGTCTCCTATTCTTGTTTCAATGCATTCTTTTTCTTTGAAGACCTCTGATAAACTGATATGTTGGTGATCATTTAGGGTTTCTTTCATCTATAGAAATACTTTCTCTGATTCTTTCTAGGGTTTTTCCATAATCTCAGTTTCTTGAATTTGCTCGTGGTCTTCTTGTCTCATATTCATCCTTTCAAGATGAGCAATCATTCTAGGGCAATCCAAAACTTCATGGTCCATAGCTTTGCAACATAAGCAAATAGGTTTTCTAAGAGAGCATTCCTTAACTAGATGTCTCAGTCTTTTATAATTGTAACAAAGGGTTAATCCTCTCTTTCTCTTAAATGATCCCCATCCTTTCCTCTACTGCGTGCTAGGATCATAGTAGCTAACCTGCAAAAAATTCTTTCTAGGATCCTGCATCCATTCGTTAGTTCAAACATTCTTTCTATTCATAGGTATAACATGTCTTTCACTATTCTTATCAGATCTATTCATATCAAGTTTTCTTTCTTCTATCAGCGCCCTAGTTTTCAATCTAGGATAAATCTTATTAAACATACCTAGATCCATACTTTAGAAACAAAAATTTCCACTAATCTTACTTCTACAGAACACAACGCTTCCAGATCTAAAACTTTTCACTATTCTTACCTTTATCAGAGCACAAAGTGTTCAGATCTTACCTCTTTTCTTCTTATCAGACTTCCTTTCATTAGCATAGATATTCACAAACTAAGTAGAGTACTGCGCACTAGAGCGATAGATCTACGCACAGAGCTTTCACAATTTCAGGTAAGATCTTTGCACAAAGCTTCTTCTTTCTCAGTTCCCAGCAATCACAGTTTCCTGTCAGGTCTTTGCACAAAGCTTCTTTTTTCCTAGTTCCCAGCAATCACAGTTTCACGTCCCGGCAACAGAACCATTTGTTGGCACAGGGGCAGACCCAGGGTTCAACGCTACAACAACGACCGACAAAACCCTAACTACCGTCCCTTTCGGCAACACTTGCGAAGTAGATGAAATCTCACTCGAGGTAGAGGCAGGGGTGGTTGCAAGAATCAGATGTCAGCAACCTTAGTTGGGACACAGATCTATGATTATAACATTTAATAGAGCACTTAGCAGTAAACATTCATCAACATTCAGTTCTTGGTAACAATGTAGACAAACCCTAATTACAGAGCATCGTAGTATCCAACCAGATCTAGCATCTAGCAACACTTAGCATGATGAAACAGATCAGGTCTTAACAGATTCAACACTAAGCATATGTATATCAGTCAGATCTAACATCCATCCATATTATTAAGAACTAAGCATCGACAGATCATTCATCTATATTAAATCACTAAGCACATTAACATATAAGCACATCAACACATTGCACAAAGCAGACCAACACAACATATACGTGGTTCACCCCCCTTGGGGCTATGTTCACCAACTCTTCTTCTCTTCTATTATCTCCTCTTAATCAGTTACATGCACAGAGCCTCAAAAACCCTACTCCGCATAGGACATGAGATTTGCGTGCACCTCGCTAGATCCTCCTTCCTCGAGCTAGGTTGCGACACTAAGCCTTCTACAGTCCCTTGCACTCAGCTCTGGAAGCTTCACACACTATGCACAGAGAACTTACAATCCTTCAATCACATAGATCGATCACTAGCACTTAGCACATTGGCCTAACATCACATAGATTCCCCTCCTTACATTGTCGAGACATCTATTTATACTTTACAAAATAGGCCTAAACATGGGTAAACCCATGGGACGACATCCCATACCCATTACATAATCCCAAACATTATAATTAGTTTATTATATTTTATAAAATGAATAATCTTGTTGATTGGATTGGACGCATACAAGAATTACTACATGTGTGATAATTATTGTCATTAGTACATGCGCGAGACTTGTATGTGCATTTCTTGCACATGTACAGTAGTATGTATGAGTTTTCTTTTGCTTACTTACTGATAATGTTGTTTATTGTATATGAATGTGTGAACCATGTGTCATTTCCCTTGTATTAGAAATTACTCTAACTTCGGGACGAAGTTTCTTGAAGGGTGGGTGTATGTAACAACCCTAATTAATTCTTTAATAAATATTAATTTAATAAGTATTAGTTTAATAAATATCAGTTTAATGAATTATTAAAATAAGATTTTCTTTGAAGACTTTATTATAATATGATTTTTATTGGTAGTTGAACCAATTTATGGGAGGGATAAGGTGGTTGAGTGATTAATGAAGGGAAGGTGGTGGATAAGGAAGAGAAGGAATATAAGGGAAGGGGAGGACTCGATAGGAGGGAGGTATTTTTGGTTAAGTAATATTTTCAATTCATGTGAGGGGGAGAAACATTGGAAAAGGGAAGGAGAAGGGAGGAAGCAGTTTGGGGCTGTGTATCTGTTCTGCATATGTTTTTTCTTACAGTTGACTTGAGGACTCTCTCATAGGGGGGCACGTGTTGCCAGAAATTTTGGGCTCGGGGGCCAGGAAACTGTAAGGAATCTTGGGGCTACGAAGCCATATAGGCTATTCCTAACTGGTCGGGAGGTTAATCATTTTGGGCAGGATTCATCAACTTCAGTCCAGCTTCAGTTCAACATCAGGTTGAGCTTCATTTCAACATCAGACAGAGGTAATTACATTTCATTATGTTCATTATTATATTGTTGTTTCTGTTAATCATTATACTGTTAAGATTGTCAATTATTTAGCTGGAAAAAAATTATTATGCTGGTAAATAAAGAAGTGATTAAGATAGAAGTAAATAAGATAGAAATTCTGTAAATATATTTATGTTTTATGAGGCCCTGTATGCACAGGCCTCACAAAGCTCCTGTAGTAGTTTCTTCTACAAATTTGTCCAGAAAATGTTTTTGAAACTTCGTTCAACTAGTTATGGATCCTACAGGTAAGTTAAAATACCACGTGGAAGCTGAATTCTCAAAAGTGTAGGTAAAAATCTTGCAAACTACATCTTCATGTTGGACATTCATAAGTCTGATAGCTAGTATGAATTTCTTGATATAATCTTCAGGAAATCTTGAGGTTTCAGGGTCAAATTTAGGAAGTAACTTCTCTGGATGTCGGGGAAGGTTATGTACTCGTCCAGGGATGGCGAAAGCATCTCTGGTCAAACAAGGTTGATTGTTTTGTGGTGGTTTTCCCCTCTCTTCATCATGGTCATTATGATCTTCCATATCTTCAGATCTTGAAATTGAACGCTCTGAGTTAAACCCTTCTTCTTCCGAAAAATCGTCTGGCTTGAAGATGTTACTGACTGGCATTTCAGGGATTAGATTAAGAGGATGTTCGATTTCGGTGAGAGAGAAATCTATCGGGTCTTCTATTGTGTGCACAAAAACCTGGTCAGGGGTATCGACCACTGATCTGCTTACTTATTTTCTTCGAGGAAGTATTGGAGCTAAAGACAACACACCGATCTATCAGGCGTATGCTCTTGTGATTCTTTTGAATTGATTCAATTCCTTGTGAGGGAGAGCGTAAGGTATGTCCGGGTACATGCGTTCTTCCTTGTATTGGGGTGAGTTACTCATTTCAGGAGTAATCAATGTGTGTGGGTTGTCTTGGGAATGACTAGCCATGCATGTGGGCTGTTCTGAATCTACAGGCTGTCTGAGATATTATGTGAAATATGTACTCATCCATTCATTCTTCAGGCCCTCCTTCTAGCACCAATTCAGTTGAGGGGTCCTAAATCCCTTTAACTCAACAATAGGAACCAAACTTGCCACCGAGGCCAAATTAGACTCTACAATGTTTAATAGTAGAATGGTTCTCTAGATTTTGCAATACGACCAAAATAATTGATGGGCTTTACGTTTTCTTGTGAAGGTTTTCTCCTTTAGTTCAAATGTTCTTTTTTTTTTGTATTTTCTTTTAGGTGGGATTGATATAAGATAGGGCTAGTATAAACCAACTAGGCAATAAAATGGGAACAAACTTTAAATACTGGAGAAGAGGCTGAGCTTGGGATAACCCGTACGCTCTAGCATGCAAACATTGATTGTCTACCACATGCCTAATACTAATACATTAACCGTATAGGTATTCCAATTACCGACTGAGATACAATTTATCAGAAGAAAACATCCATGTGATAAACAATGGCAAGTGAAATAATTCACTCAACTTCAAACATCAATCACATAATAACACAACGATTAATCTTCATCACTAAATAAATAATTGTAAAACATTGCATCAGATAACTTATCAATAGATTTAGTAGTTCTTACTCATTACACCACCCATTCATGAGACGAAATAAGAAATAATTCTTCTCCACATCCAATCATACACACATTTGATGAAAACACAAACTTGTCTCTGGTCCCAAAAGGACTTCTCAATTAAAGGCAGCTCCGAAATAGTTCTTGACAAAACAAAAAATGAGAGTTTCTTACAATAACCATTGACCTATAACTAATCGGTCGATCTTCTTATTTATAACATAAAATTAACTTAAAATAACTTACTAAAGTGCAACTAGGTAAAACAAAACTCGCCACATGGTGCTCTTTTCTGTCAGTTTTTCTAAGAGTCATCTCAAGATATCACTTAAGAGGGTGACTCTTCTCGTACTCCAACCACTTGATGAACATATCCTCACAGGTGTTGGCGTATGGGAATCTATGTTGTTCCATCGGGGCCGAGTGAACCTCTCTTATTTCTACCTCATGTGCCCGATACTTGACTATACTGGTACTTAACTGTTGTAGCACAACCCGATCTTTGATCGGATGCTCCATAAAATGTCGCATCTGAACTGACGTCGTGTCTGTCAACTTAGCTATTTCCTTGATCCATGATGAGTATTGTTCAGTGTGAATCTTGAATATGTCACACAAGTTGACAAAGTCGCTGGGTGTGGCAAACTCGGGGAGGCTGATATCCTTCATTGACTTGTTGATTTTGACACATATCTTCTTGTATTTGGCCCATTTTTCTTGAATCTCTCGATGAGGTTCCCGAGCCATTTTTTCCCAATACTCGATCGATTTCTTGATGTGGTCGATGCTGCTTTCCCTTAATCCCCGGATGTCGTGTTCTTCTATATCTCAGCCCTGTTGCAGTGTGCTGATATAGTTGATTCTTTCTACTGCATGTTGTGACTTATCGTACCACCTCTCCATATCTTTTCACGTGGCTAGCGCCATGAGGGTGTCTTCTTGCAGCCTGGATATCCTTACAGTGAATAGGTTCCGTTTATCTATAAACTTTCTATAGGACTCCTTGAATTCATTCCTTAGGAACACCGCGCCCTGTGTAGTGTCTTGATAGTATTTCGCCAAGTGGCGAAATTTTTCCAATTCTTTCAGGGTAGCAGACAACTCCTATTCATCTCTTTTATCTCTGTCCAGGGTGGCATATGTGATTTCCATCCATGTGCCGATGTGTTCGGACGTCTTAGCATGCTCTGTGTTGATCAAATGTTCCTTCGTATTGATGAGGATGGAGCGATCTAAATTGATCCTCCTCTTCTTGGTGGTTCTTTGGATGATAGCCTTCATTTTCTGGTCATAAGCTATGCCATGTATGTCGGCTACTTCGTCCAAGGGTTCGGGGATTTGCTGATCTCCCCAAGTAAGTGTATTCCCTAGACTCCCGATGGTATACACTAGTTCAAGACTGGGTTCTTTCACTTCATCCCTATGTTCTGAAGGCTCAGATTCTTTATGTCTCTCATCAGGGGTTTGAGTACTGAGTGAAATTGAGACGTCAGGGGTAGGCACGGTACTTACTTGATCATCGACTATTGAGACATCGATTTCCTACTATGGAGCCTCTTCCTTTCGTTTGCTGGATCCTGGCTTGTCCTTCAGGCTGTCCGCTTGAGTCTCTAGCGCATTGGGTAGTTGAGTGTCTAAGACACTTTCGATTTCTTGTTCGCTCTGTGGAAACCCTTGAATCTGAGAATCAGGAACTGGGGAAGATGTATTCTCTAGCTATTTTTACTCTTCAATATGCATGGGGGTCACAAGGGATGTGATCCAGGTGGATATTGATGGCCACCCACCATTTCCAAATGGCTCAAAACAGTTTTCTGGCCATTTTGGCAATTTACTATTTTTAGCAGGTTTTAACTTCCGAGGCCATTTTGAGGGTCCAAATGAAGGTTTTTCGAGATCGAGGTTCTCAATGATATCCAAAGGCATTATTGAGCCCCCAAAATGAATCTCCTCGACAATACCTTTCCAACGAGCTATCACACGCCTAAAACGAAGATCGTATGCAAAAGTTACGACCCCGGGAAGTTGATGTACTCACTTACCCAAACGGGGCCCACATGACTTTTGGCACTTCATCTCCTAGGGTTAGTTTTTTGGATGTCTGGGACTTTTGGCATTCGATTTTATTGTAAAAACGCCTCTAGAGCCTCATTGTAATCATCTTCTCATGGATGCGAGTAGCCGTCACATCTCTTCTCAGAGATAAGCTACCACCATTCTAGCGAGTCTTTCACTCTGTACTTTTACAGTCTCTGTACATTTATTTCATTAATAGAAAT
>ML795574.1:184304-205840 GCA_009831015.1 Picea engelmannii | reverse complement strand
CCTTTCCAACGAGCTATCACACGCCTAAAACGAAGATCGTATGCAAAAGTTACGACCCCGGGAAGTTGATGTACTCACTTACCCAAACGGGGCCCACATGACTTTTGGCGCTTCATCTCCTAGGGTTAGGTTTTTGGATGTCTGGGACTTTTAGCATTCCCATTTATTGTAAAAAGGCCTCTAGAGCCTCATTGTAATCATCTTCTCATGGATGCGAGTAGCCGTCACATCTCTTCTCAGAGATAAGCTACCACCATTCTAGTGAGTCTTTCACTCTATACTTTTACAGTCTCTGTACATTTATTTCATTAATAGAAATCGTGTATTACTGTATATCTATGAATCTTTTTATATTTCCGCTATATCTCTGTTATATTGTTGTCTCTCTTGCAATATCTCTGAATATTTCTATGTTATATCTCCGCTCTCATTTCGTGCTGAAAATAATCTGGATTATGATGCCTCTGGGCTCTCATCATCATCATATATATTTATCATCTCGCTTAAGGGGTTTGACGAACTTGTCCTCCCTGATGTTCCAACTCTCTCTGGTTGAGCTAAGACACCTGTCGTTGATCCGACTGGTGGCATTTTAAACTTAGTGTCGTCTAACACAATAATTTCATCAAGGTCTATGAATTCAGGGCCGGTTGGGCCCATCTGACTTCTATCCAGATTGTCCGTGGGGAGGCCTGTCATGCTTATGAGGTCTGGTTCATCTTGCATCTAATCAATTATCCACTGCGCATGCTCTAACATGAGTAACCCCCTCTCCCGCATGTACTGAGCCATGGGGGTACCTCTACCTTGCGTTAGGGCTACTTGCGGAATTTATGCTGCTTCGGCCGCTACCTGGGTAACTGCTGCTTCAGCCACTAGCATTTCTTCTCTAGCTCTGAGGGTCTCTTGAATCGATCATTCTATGGTCGTTGCTTGTTCGTCTAGACTCATGGCTTTGAACTTGGTCATCTTGGGATCGACCATCCATGACACCACCTTGTCTTAGTCTTGGGAATTTTCTGTGAAGACCTCATCTTCGAATTTGTCGTTGGCATATGGCCAGCAGGAGGACACTTGAGAAGCATGTTTTAGGACTAGACCTTTTGGGTTGTGCTTGCGGAAACGAATGGTTTGGAATCAAAACTCTAATTGGCTCAATGCTTCTTGCTTGGCCTGAGCAGTGTCCTTCACCATGTAGAAGCCTACATGCAATCCATATGGTATAAACGATCGCTTCTTATATTTGACTAGGGTAGTGTTGTAACCTTACAGGATGGTCTGGTAGCATATCTCTCCCACCACAAGATGGTCAGGGACATGCACAGGGAAAAGATGTGGTGCTTCGGTGGCACCAAAAACCCTGATGTAGGTATCGCACTCATCCAGATACCAATGGCCAACCTTTGCTATTATCTTTTTGGTCGCAACCGATAGTCTCCGACACTCTTTCTTGAAAATAAAAAAATAGATGCGTGCGATGAATTTATCGCAGATGAGGGAGTAGGAGTTTTTGTACCTGTTCTCCCATAAAACACTGAAATATACATGGACTAGGAGCTTTGCGATGTGCCAGCTTAGGTTCATGCTGGTGAAGACGTTTCTGGTGCACATGACATCAAACAAATATGAATCCATGTGAAAGGCTGGTGTCTCTCCTTCTTTTGGTGTCCGAGCTTATTGTATGCAGATGCTCAACTGCTTGGAAATGACGGCTCCCCAATTGAAGCCACTTTCGGAGATAGCTACTGTGTATGCTAGAGACATCCACGCTTCCGAAAACCTGGAACATTCTTTCTCCCCTTACAATCAACAGATGAGTTCCATTAGGAATATGTATGGATCTCTTAGGTTGGCCATTTGGTACCAGCCGGAGGTGTGGTTGGTGTATTTTTTATCCTCTCGCCACCATGAGGCCATTATTCGGATGGTGTCATGGCGCTCGTATAATTTTACGACAAAATCAATGTTGAGTCGTTCCTTTGGGTCCCTAAGCTTGTAGTACTTCTGGACCTCCACTGGAAGGAAAACTCCAACACATCCACCACCATCATCATTGATTAGGAACTTCTATGTGTCCATGTGGTCGATGAGCCATTGGAGTATATCTATACAGGGAAACACCGAGTTTCTTCTTGCTACCATGTTTAGGTACAACTGTCGGATGTTTGGGAATACCTAGTCATCGAGCACTCTCACATCCGGGTCACTGTGTGGGATTTATTCCGAAAATTCTTCCCGACTGATCTTCTTGAAAAGTTCTCCCCAATGTGGGAGTCCTGTCTTGGCACCCGTGCTTGCCTCCATGTCTCTGAAGGCCGGAGGATGAATGAAATCCTTCTTGCTGGATGTTTTAATGACCAGTTCCGGTCTTGGAGCAAATTCTAACTGTTTTGCTTCCCCTGGAGAAGAGCCTTATCCTACTTCCGGTTTTTTCAACTTGGGCGCCCTCGACTATCACCTAGTGGTTGGTTTTCTTGGAGGCATTGTTCCTGTAATCAAAATCAATCCTTTAGAGCTTGCATACAGAGCGACACCAGATAAAAATGTATATATGAAGTGAAAACACAGAAAATTTTATGGACATTATTGTTGATATCCTTTCACCGCAAACTTCCGACGCCGATCAACTTCATCGTATGGTGCTGACGTGTTGAAGTGACTCAAAGGTGTGATTTAGATCTGAGGAACCAAAAGTGAATCGGGTTGATCTATGCCATATGTTTACTTCGGTCGGTCAAAGATACATGGTGTTACAGACTAATGACTTAATTCACACATATTAGTCGGGGTTGGGACTTTCTTCAAGTTGTGCGTTCTAAAATAAATTGGTTTTGCTAATGCCGAAAAGGTATCGGGGATTGACGATTGGGGATAAACTTATCGCGTATTTTCCTGTAGGTTAGTCTTCGAAAATTCGCCGATGCCAAAATTCTTAGAGAATCGGTGATCGGGGAAAACACCTTAGCATGGTCTCACTATTCATCATGATTCATTTTTCTCTGATTCCGACAAGCGTGTCGGGTATCGACTATCAACAAAATTTTTTCCTCCTTCCTAAACATTTACTCCCTTCGCCTTTTACCGATGCCGAAGGTGATTGACTATCGGTGAGGTTTGTGTGTGGTACTTTTAGTGAAACAAAAATTCCCTTTCATCGATACCGTTTAAGATCGACACTCATTGATTGAGGATTTCCGAGTGTTCCCTTTTCATCTCTTAATTTCTTTCGATGTTGAATCTTAAGCGTGTCAGGTGAAGTGTTTTGACTGTTAATTCCTTACTTAAGTGTTAGTACTTTTTTAATTCATGGATTTTAATAAGTTTAAACATGCATGAATAACTAATGAGAGTTATGAGAATAAGCAAAGTCAAAACATTTATCAAAAGAAAATCGAATTCAGACAGTGCAAAATAAAGTGGTACCCAAAAAGTGAAATTTTGACATAGGATTTTTAGGGTGTGTTGAGTGCTCAACACCGTGATAGTCCAGAAGGGAGAAGTGATTTTCCAGTACATATCCACCGATAAGAAGACATGTGATATTTTGACAAAGCCTCTGTCCAAGATAAATTTTGCATACATAAGGGACAAGCTACGACTAGTGGAGATACCCTCCTTTGGTTGAAAAGGAGGATATGACTTCCTCGGTTGGGAGGGAGTGCTTATATATTGCATCATGGATAGTCAGTGTGCTCGTGGATAGACATTCTCCAGGTGGAGAATGGTCCATGCATAACATATTGTTGATGGACTAACATTCTCCCTGTGGAGAATGGTCCAGATTGACAGATTGCTGACGTACCATGGAAAAATATCCTCCTGGGGAATTTACCGGACAGGTAGAATGGTCCAGGACAACTATTATATTGGGTCTTTGCTCAGTCATGTATAATGGTTTGTCTCCCTAAGTTCACAATAGTGACCAGAGTGGGGAGATTGGTACAAGACAAACATTTTCCATGAGTTCAGAGTAGTGGCCAGGGGGGGGAAAATGGTCCAGGACAATCATTCTTCTAGGACGTATGTTCGTATTAGAAGAATGATCCCTATAGCCCATGGTGTGGCTTTCAACAACTGGGAGTATGATCATTATTCTAGGACGTATGTCCAGATTAGAAGAATGGTCCTTGTAGCCCATTTCGTGGATTTTCAACATTTGTTGGGACAATCATTCTTCCTATGTCACAGGAAATGATCGTGATAGGAAGAATGATATCACTCTGTTGAGTGAGTGACTTATGCGAGACACTCTGTTGAGTGCACTAATTCCAACACATGGATTATTCAACATCATGCCCGATTACTTAGATGGAATATGGCCTTGAGAGATGATGCATACGATAATATGATTTGATGCCAGGAGACTGTGTGTCTCTGGACAATAGCTACGTGTTACCCATGATTTTGGTCGTTGGGATGATGCATTGATGATGGTATACTCAGGCTCTTCATAAGAACTTTCTCCTGAGAAAAAGTTATTTTCATCTCTTCTAGAAAACTCATTTTTGAAGACTGTTCGCAAGCTACTAGTATATTTTCCTGCGAGAATGCATGATTCTCGCAGGCTGCCTTAAGCCAGGGTGCGAGAAGTTCGCACCGTGTTGAACCGCTAGGGTGTGAACTCTTTCTAAAGCAAGGAAAAAGATGAATTCTCGATGCTTCTAGAAGGGAATCTTCTAGAAGGATGAGATGGCATTCGAATGGTTATCCTAGTACTGGATTCCCTGATATTTTGGGATCATTCTTATCCAAGTAACTAATTCATTCTCTCCTATATATTGAGGGAATTCTCATGGAAAAGGTTAAGCAAAATTCATTGGATAATTGGTGAAAGAATTGTGTGAAGGACTGAAGCTACAACAACTAGGAGACTCCAGCAAGTTCATCTAAAGGAGTTGATCTTCTTCATGCAAGTGAGCAAGTGTGTGTGTCAGAGCCAAGGGCCATCGAAAGGAAGTTTGCGACATCAAGGCTCAGGTTGTAATCTTTACTTTCCATCAATATGATACAGTAATATGTCCCTTTCCCATAAAGCTAATTCCACTTTATTGTATTACTCCTTGATCATATACATAGATTGACTATTGAATAGATTGTGCTTTCTTCACTTTGGTTGGTTTGTGTTGTCTTGGTCTTGGCTGCACGAGAGCACTGGAGTGAAGTAGGAGCAACAAAGACCATAGGAAGCAATAATAAGGTATGTTCTTTGTTCTTGCCTCCTATTTAATTCAATGGTTAGAATCTAGGGAAAGAGTCATATTCTGTCTTGCTTTGTTCTAGATCCAGGTGGATCTAGGGAGATCGGTTTGTGTCCGCACTTACAGATTTATCCAATAACACTATGTGCTACTGTGGTGGATATGTTCCACTGGTAGTGACTGTGTGTCACTATATAGTAGCTGTGTGATATTAGGAGTGGTTGTGTACCACTGGATAACATTTGTGGACTACTATGGATCGACACTGTTGTGATCTATTGGATAACATTGTAGTAACTATGTGCTACTACTTGATTGCCATGAAGACTATAAATAGGGTTGGAGGTGATTGCCAACTAGATGGATAGTGACGATGATGCTCGTGACTTGATCTGCATGATCATGAGGTATCCTGTGTGGCTATGATGATGCTATTTGTAGAATAGTCTCTAAGACTATGTGAGCGTTGCCCATACCATGTGAAATGGATGGATGTGTTTGATACCATTACAGTTAATACCTCCCTAGCTAGGAGGGAGTGTTGATATTATGGTATTTGTGGGAGGTGTTAACCTCCATGCGTAACCTTTGACTAGAATAGAATATTCCGGAAGCAAGAGAAACCCTAAACAGATGTGTAAAAACCCTAAAAGACAAGTCGTCTTAGTAGAAAAAATAACATTAATGAATCATCTTCCAGAAAGACAAGTCATCCCAGACAGGTGACAAGAACCACTATAAATAGGAAGTGCTCTAGCTCATTTCTACATACTCACTTCACTCACTCTCTCAAGTATAACGCAAGTTTGGAGCTGCAGTTGCAATAAAGGAAGGGGCATCTTTTGGGGTGATTCTTGGTCTCTCTCTCTAGTGCTATCTAGCCTAAGATATGCACCCTACCTTCTAGTATCTCTTGGTGGGTTTATGATATTCTTGGTGGTATCCTAAGAAGTGAAATTTCAACCGTTGCAGTTGAAAACTATTCTTGTTCTGTAGAATCTCTCTCTTGAGCGCTACCCTTGGAGGAGGTGAACTCTCCTTGTCTTGTGTTGTTGCTGCAGCTGGATGGTGTTTTATGGTTCCATCTCATGCTACTGCTGCAACTAGGGTTTATCTGTTGGTTCTAGTGTGGATTTCTGGAATCATTCTATCTATTAAAGGTTAAAGTGCTCGGGGGTGGATTCATGCCTATGGTTGGTAGACAATGGTGATATTGTCTATGGTAAAATGAGCACATCAAATATTTTAACATAAACTTCTTAATTTTAAATTGATTTGTTATTAGGAATAACAACACAACGTGCTATTAGAGGGTTTGAGTTATTTCCTAAAGTTAATAACTCAGTGTAGAAGGAGGGTTTTTTCAACTTAAGGAATCTTGAAGTACAACAAGATGACAATCCAAAAGCTATGTGTCCATTTAGAGATGGGTAAAATGCATCATGGAATCTAACATTTCCATTTGACAACTATTATCTGAGGTTCATCTATTCAGGGGTGTTGTGTGTTTCCATCTCATCAGAGGACGTTGAGAGAGGTGAGGAGTGGAATAAATTTATGAACATGAGATCATTGTTTCATGATGGAGTTGGGGAACATGGAGGTATGGGAGGGGAAAAACAAATTACAGGGGTAAGTTCATGTATTAAGGTGGGAAGGATAGAGGAGGGCCTAAAAACATCACTAAAGGGAATTATGGAGTATGGAAATGAGCCAAGAATCCTCATTAAGGGAGGATATCAAAATAAATCTCCATCTATAGTGGTCTAGATATACTACATATTGAATTGGGAATCATAGAGAATACGTTTAGAGAGGTTTATTCCTTCAATGGTCGATGTTCATCATAGGCTAAGGAGTCACACGTATCAAAGAAAAATACCTATGTGGGGGAAGTTCAATGTAATTCCATGTTTGAAATCTCATAATTGGGGTGATTAGAGTAATGTGGTTATAGGAGGGATCTCTCACCCTCTTGGAGAGTCAGTTCCAAGGACATGATATGTTCATTATTGAAAGAGTGTGGTAAGGATACAATAGTCCCATCTCATCAAACCTTTGGATCTATGATTGGTTTTCCCATCCCATCTTCAATGTGCCCCACATCGTCCAATTTTCCTACCAAGCAATAGTTAGAGTGGAGCAAGTAATCTGATCAAGAAATTAGTAAGGAGGCCTCTTAGGGTTTATGATCAAGAATTTCTCAAGAATAAAGATTATAACAAAAGAGGCATGAGTTTGTCTTGGGAAGTGTCTTATATTTTTCCCTAACAATATTTATCCCATGTGGTTATATTTATGATATGCCAAAGTTTCTCTAGGTGAATATCAACAATCCTACTAGGAAACAAGGTATCACTCGTGAGGAAAGGGATGATGGTTCAAAGGAATATAAAAAAGTTCAAGGCCACTCATATATGATGGTTAGAGGGGGATTCTAAATACATATCTATTGAAGCAAGAATTATGTTATCAAGAGGAATAAGTGACCTACTTGTGTGAGAATTGTGGAAGAAAGTTTGAATATATTATTAATAATGATATTATCGATGATTGTTGGCACAGGGGCAGACTCAGGGTTCAACGCTTCAACAACACACCAACAACGCACCTCGCCAGATCCTCCTTCCCCGGGTAGATCTAGCACAACGCCTTCTTACAATCCGTGCACTCAACACTTACAACACTTGCACTCAGCTCTGCAAGTCGGTCACATAATATAAACAAAGCCTTTACTAGCACTTAGCTTCTCTTCTCTCTCTCTCTCTTACATTTCTTAGCTACTTATACTTTACAAAATAGGCCTAAAACATGGGTAAAACCATGGGCCAACATCCCTTTCCCATTACATTAACCCAAAACCCTAAAAAGGGTCCCAAAAGTGGGCCAATATCCCATGATCTCTGTTTGCCTGACGCTCCGTCTTTGACACACTATCGAAGTCCAAAAATGGTCAAATATGACCAAGTGTTCCTCAAAACTTGGTCAAGGGCCAACAAGCCACCAACACTCACTTGTGACTCATTCTGAGTCACTCTGGTCTGATCAACTCCGCTTTGAATGTCTTGAGATTGGCCCGAGCTACTTCGAACTGCTGCAATGCGACAACCTCTTACTCAGTAAACTCCTGGATCACTGCGTCGTTTACTGGTCCTTCCATGCGTTGTTCTGCAGTGATGATAACCTGTTCAAGCTCGGCTTCCTGGCTCTCAACTTCAGTGAACAATTGGCATGCTTTCTCTTGGAGGGGTTGAAGTCGTTGAGAGACTTCCATCACTTTACTTTGCAACATGTGTACCTATTGTTGGGCAGTGCGTTTTTTTGGAAATCGCTTCATTCTTTCGACTGGGGTCAAGGCCTTCAGTTGCACCTGTAGCGTATCTTCATGTTGCTTTGCTTCTTGGATCTGCGCCTCTAATGTTTGCAATTCTGGGTTCTCTGTGAGGTTCTCATAAGTCTAGGTGCTTCTAGCGCCCAACTTCTTACATTCCAAAGACAAGGTTTTTAACCTGTCAACTGCGCTACGGGAAGTTGCCTCCCTTATATCTATGACTTCTTGGGGAGTCTCGAGCATGGTACGAAGCTCCAGATCTGCGATGTGCTGCTGAAGTTGCTGGATTACTTCTTCAAGTTGTGTCACCTGCTGTGGGACACGTTCTTCAATATTCACTTCAATGATTGTCACAGAGCAAAGTGATTTGTGAACTCGTTCCTACACGTCAAGTTGCTTTGCTAGCAATTGGTCCTTGCTTTGCTGTAACTGTGCTTTCTCCTCCTCCCACTTCGCTTGTAAGGCAAGATGTTCCTGTTCTTCCTTCCTCTGTTGTACTATAAGTGTGCTATGTACTTGTGCCAAAGCTTGGGTGGCTTGTGCTGTGTCTTCTTGAGATTGTCTAAGGTGAGCTTCGAGTGGGCTTATCGCTTGTTCCTGCTATACATCGCCATATGTGTCTTTTATTCGCTGGGCGAGAGCGCGATCTGCGATCTTTCCAAGGTAAAAATCCTGTGGGTCAGGGCCCTGCATGCTTATCCCTGTGATCCGATTGATCATAATCGAATCCATCATGATGCGGTGATCCAACCATATGTATCCTCCGTGGTAGTAGGACAACACAAATCTGACGCATGCATTCACTTCTTGATGCCTCCCGGAATGCAGAATCTTCATTACATTGAGGAGGGTTGACTGTGTGAGGTTATGGGTCCATTACTGAGGGACAATCTTCGGGTTCCTCCCTTTTGTGATAGTTAAGTACTTGTGCGGGGCTAGCATACTGTAAACTTTGTGATCTCCAAGGTTAAAATTACTAAATTTCAGAGCTATGAGCTTATCCTAGTCATCACGAACTGCGCACACCCCTTTCGGGAGGTATGCAATGACCAAATCATAGTCGAAGTCTCTGGGTATAGTTTCTCGATTCACTGTGCCGCTTAGTGGTGGGATATATCTAGGAAATATACTTGGGATCATCTTCACAGTGGCAAAGTCGTTTCCGACCTTAGATCGTCTTTTTGAAGGCGGTCAGGATGGTCCTACTTGAGCAGTGGAGGGGGATGTTGGAAATTCTCCTGAGGACGATGCCTGTACACCTGTAGATACTCCTCGCTTCGACATGACTCTCTCAGTCATTAAGTCAATTAAAACTTCTTCAACTTATTTCTCAGCAGCGCTGAGCTCGTCTGACATACAAGCTTGGGTCAACTAGCTTGGGTGCGAAAAGAATTCAGGAACTACAATGAATAATATGGGACAAGGCAATGATATCAGGGTGAATTAATCTCAGGTTTTGTGCTCAAATTCTCACTTAGAAAAAAGTATTCTCGGTGCGTGGTGCGATGGACTAAGTAGGGAAACTTAGCAACGGTCTGCTTGCAACGGGTATGATCCTTCATTAACTCTTGTTCGACCCGTTATGGCACTTTTCAATGGTTGGATGACGAACCTTTATTGATTTTTTCCCATTCGGAGCAGAAGTCGAATAGATATATTGGTCCCAATGGCTATATTGCTTCGTCATGGCGAAGTACTCTATGTCATTGTTCTGATATCTCGGTGAAGCTCAAATTTTGAATTTTTTCTTTCTACGAAGTATCCTCTAGAACCTCTTGTAACCTTACAGTATTATCACTTTTCTTTCTTAAATTTCTAGCCTTCTTCCTAGTGAGATTTGTCTCAGTAATTCTTTTACCCTTCTGATGATTACCTTCTGTGGTCTTAGTTGCTTCCCCCTGTTGAAATTCTTTACTAGGGTTTCTGGGTAATTCTTCTTTTGTATCTAAAATAGGTAACTCAATCTTTTGTGGATCCTCTAGTGTTCTCTTAACCTCGACATTAGGGTTGCTAGTATTAAATATCTGTGACCGACTCTTCTGTTCTTCAATCAATTGCGCGACCCTTGTAGTCATAAAGTCTTTTAACTCTTGCTTCTTCTGTTCCAAAAATTCTTCTTCCTCTTTTCGTCTGGCTTGTTCTCTATCAATCCAAGGTTTTCCTATGAGCATAGTAAATGGGGCACTATCTTCAATAAATTTAATAATTTCAAAGTCTTCCTCTGTCGAAGTGCCATTGACAGTCATAGGTATCCGAGCGAGCCTTCCACATAGGTTTACTAGTTTTCCTCTGAATAAACTTGTTCCTCCTAGGGAAGGGATCAAGGCAGGCTTTCCTATAGCTTCCCAAGTTCTTTCTGGCATAATGTTCACTTGTGTTTCTTCATCAATAATATAGTCAATGTCGAAGTCCCCTATTCTTTCTTCGACTTTCTCCTTTTCTTTGAAGATCTCTGGTAATCAGACATCTTTATGTTCCTTCAGGGTTTCTTTTATCTATATTAATATTTTCTCTGATTCTTGCTGGGTTTCTACCTTTTCTGGATATGCCTTCTGGTCTTCTTGATTTAGATTCAACCTTTCTAACTTAGTGATCATTCTAGGGCAATCCAATACGTTGTGGTCCAAAGTGTTGCAATAGAGACAACTAGGTTTTCTCCCAGGGCATTCTTTAGCAAGATGTCATGGTCTTCTGCAACTGTAACAAAGAGTTAATCCTATATTTCTCTTCAATGATCCCCAACTCTTCTTGTACTGTGCACTAGGATCATAGTGGCTAGCCTACAAAAATTTCTTTCTAGGATCCTGCATCCACTTGTTAGTCCAGACATTCTTTCTATGCATAGGTATACCATATCTATTATTATATTTATCAGATCTATTCATATCAAACTTCCTTTCATTTATTAATGCCCTAGTTTTTAATCTAGGACAAAATCTATCAAACATACCTAGATCCATGCTCTAGAAACAAAAAATTTCACTTATCTTACTTCTATAGAGCACAAATCTTCTAGATCTAAGAATTTTTAACTATTCTTACCTTTATTAGAGCACAAAGCTTACAGATCTTACCTCTTTTCTGCAGATCTGACTTCTTTATTTCAGAAATTTCCACTTTTACTTTTATTAGAGCACAGAGCATTCAGATCTTGCTTCTTTTCTTTGGATCTGATCTTCCTTTCTTCAGATCGAAACTTATTCCTGGAACAAAGCTTCACAGGTCGAGTAAAAAACTGCGCACTAGGGCGACAGATCTACGCACAGAGCTTCCTTTTGCACAAAGTTTCTTCTTCCTAAGTTCCCAACAATCATAGTTTTAGGTCCCGACAACGGAACCATTTGTTGGCACAGGGGAAGACCCAGGGTTCAACGCTTCAAAAACACACCAACAAAACTCTAACCACCGACCCTTTCGGCAACACTTGCAAAGAAGATGAAGTTTCACCCGAGGTAGAGGCAGGGGTGGTTGCAAGAATCAGGTGTCTGCAACCTTAGCTGGGACACAGATCTATGATTCTTACTCTTAGCAAGTACTTTAACAAAGATCGTTCATCAATATTTAACCCTCAAGGCACTCCGCAGATGGCACAGAGCACCGCAACATTCACTTGGATCTAGGTTAAGTTAGCACTTAGCAACAACAAAATAGGTTTAACACTCAACACTTTCATATATGTCAGATCTACACTCATACATCAAAGAAGCACAAAGCAAAGTGGATCTATCTAAGAGTATCATAGCAAAGTACATAGAATAATCCTATCAAAGCATAACACATGGAAAGAAACCAACACATTAGGTCGAAGCACCAAGCATAACACACAGAGTTACCGTGGTTCACCCCCACCCTGGGGCTACGCCCACAAAGTCTTATTCTTATTTATTAGCTGTGGTCAATCAGGTTACAACACATAGCTCACACTTGTACTCTGCATAGGATAGGAGATCTGCACGCACCTCGCTAGATCCTCCTTCCCTGGGTAGATCTAGCATAGATCCTTCTTACAATCCATGCACTCAGCACTTACAACACTTGCACTCAGCTCTACAAGTTGGTCACATAATATACACAAAGCCTTTACTAGCACTTAGCTTCTCTTCTCTCTCTCTATTACATTTCTTAGCTACTTATACTTTACAAAATAAGCCTAAAACATGGGTAAACCCATGGGATGACATCCCTTTCCCATTACATTAACCCAAAACCCTAAAACGGGTCCCAAAAGTGGGCCGAGATCCCGTGATCTCTGCTTCGCCTGGCGCTCCGTCTTTGATAGACTTTCGAAGTCCAAAAATGGTAAATATGACCAAGTGTTCCTCAAAACTTGGTCAAGGGCCAACAATGATAAAAACATTCCTTATTCCAAGACACCATTGATAGGAATATTCCATGGGAGACATATCATTAAAAATAATTGAAACACTAGATTGATAAGGTTTGGAAGAAGAGGTTGGGGTTTTTTCCAAATATTTATCTAGTTGTAAAGAGATTCATAACCTCTCTATTCAATAGTAGTGAGGATAGGGATACCGTTGGAAAATATCTTTAGTTTTGGAATAATGTGGCAATACTTCTTCGCTCCTTGATACCACCTTTTTTTGTTGTTGAAGGAGAACACAAAATTGATTCCCATTTGGGTGAAACTACTATATATCTGATTGGAATACTAGTACGAGGATTTTTCAACCCTTTTAGGGTTGCTTGGTGTAGGAAATATGATCACTTAAAACAAGTATGTTCCAAGAAATTAGAGGATGTTGATCTTCAATATATATAGATTAGTCTAGCGAGATATAGATATCATTCACATAGTCATTTTGGAGATGACCCTCTATGGGATTCTTCCTTCAATAAATACCACAACTCCAAGAAATAACCATTCTCCAATCCTAATCATGTGGAGGATCTTCACAAGGGAATAAATGACAATGACAATGACAATATAGGATAGGAGAGAGCAACCAAATTTCCTATTGAGGCTCAAATTTTAGTGGAAGATATTGATTATGTTTTTGGTAACTAGAAAGAGAATTAGTGGAAAGGAAAAGAGGGGGTAATGCTTCCATATTTATCCTATAATTTATAAGCAACAAAATTTTTGGATGGAGCCATGGACATTGATTATTCGAGACTTTAGATAAATTTAAGGAGGAAGATATTGAGATTTTATGTCATAAGGATGGATTGGATAGTAAAATTAATTGTCTCCCAAAGCGGTATAAGAAAGAAGGAAAAGGACATCCCTTTAGAGGAAAGTATGAGACACATAGTTCCCTCAACCAGGGATCATCTGATTCCTCAATCTAGAGAAGATGTTTATGTAGGTAAGGAAATCATAATCTGGAGAGAAAGGATGTAATATATTTAGGAGGAGGATTGGAAATTGTCCCTAGTTCTAATTTATAGAAGGCCTCTTGAGGATGGAGGTCTTATATACAAAAGAAAAAGGTGTGGGAAAAGGTAGAGGTTCATTCAAGATGCCAACAATCCATTAAAGGATCCCTTAGAGTGGGGAGAACCTCTCAAAGAATAAGAAATTATCTATCTATCTCCCAATATAATGGCATTGGGGGCACCCCATAAGAAAATATTCCTCGATATATTATTTTAGAAAAATTTCTCGAAGGTTCTTTTCATTTAAGGAACAATTCTTAAAGAGAAAGATGCAATTAGGCCTCTACAAATTTGATTTCTATATGACATTTTGTTTCTATAGGTGCTCAAAGGTTTGGAATATTAGAAGTGGGGTGGTCTCCACACTATAGTATTAGAAACCATTATTTCTTGGATTCAACTATCATTTGCTTTCTTTTTATTCAAGATATCAACAAGGATATCAACTTTGTGAATGTTTATAGGCCTTTCCATAACATGAATACCTTGGTTGAACCTCTTTAGTGAGAGAGATTTCCCATGTATGTACATAGTATGTCAAGGACATATGAACATGGTGTTGATATAGGAGGAAATTAGGAAAATTAAGGTAGATCTTATGCTTTAGTTGGGTTTTTCAAACACCTTTGTTAAGGGAAGAAGTTGGTTGATGTGGTGCAAGTGGTTCTCAATCCCACTTGGAGAAATGGTAGGACTGGTAGGTAGGATTTACTCAATAGGGTAGATTAGTTTGTTCTCTCTAACAACCTTCTGACTAACTTGGGTAGATATAAATCCTTCATGGGGTTTGAAGTTACCTCAAATCATTCCCTAATTCTTCTCCAACTAGAATTTGATGTAGTGTAAACTCCTTCCCCATCCAAGTTTAACACCTATTGGATGGAGAATGCAAATTTCAAAGAAATGATTAGCGAAGAATGGATAATTTTCCATGCAAGTTCAGATGAGTGTGCTATGAAATCCTTTCAAGATAACCTCAATAGAATAAAATTGTTAACTAAGGATTAGGTTTTCAATCAAAATTTTAAATCAAAGGCTAGAATAGAGCGGTTAAAACACTATGAGTGGCTTGATATAATCACATGAATAGAAGAATGGTGATAGTAGATAACATAGGGGATCTCAAAAATATTTAATGGGAGAGGAAAACAAATTTTTGCTTGGGAGGAATATTTGTTGCTTCAAAAAAGTAGAGCTATATGGTTAAAGATGTAGATGAAAACACTAAGTTATTTCACATATTTTTTCAGGTTAGAAAATCTCAAAACACCATTTGGGCCATTTGAGATTAAAATGGGGCAGAGGTCATTGGTCTTATAGATTTCACAAAGATTGCAAAAGGTCACTAGAATAATATATTCCCTAAGCCTAGGAGGGATAACATTGAGGAAATCCTTATCATCTCTTATAATTTAAATAGATTGGTGGATCTAGAAGAAAGTGTTAGCTTTTATAGCTCGGGAGGTACTCCGCATGTTTGTCTTGTATGCGGAAGTAGCCTTATATTTTCACTACTAGACACTTGACTTTGTTATGGGTTTTTATAAAGTTGTAATTAAGTGGTTCTTTTATGTAAGAGACTTTTTAATAAAGTGTACCTTCTAATATTAAAGTGACTTTATTTCATAAAGTGCACTTATGTTATAAAGTGAAATTATACTTTAATATTTTAAGTGATTTATTTTGGAGGGAATGAATTATGTCCCTTGATCATGTAAAGACAAGATTAGATCTTGGCCTTTGGATTTAGGGATGGGGAAGGTGAAAATACACTTAGAAGGTGAAAGGTCATTTTCAAATTATAAGAGAATGCATTGGGTAGTGTGCAAGATAACAACAAGAGATGAGGAGATTGAGAGATTTCCGAGAGAGCTTGAGAGAGGAAAGTGAGCAACAAGGAGGGTGCATTTCCCAAAGGAGTTTGGACACATTTCTCAAGGAAATTTTCTGTTTAGAAGTGGATGGAATTTATTGTTGTTAGGGAGGTCGTACTGTACGAATCCGTACATTCCATACAACAAGGAAGAGGAAATGTTTTTTGAGGTAGATTGTGGGCACAAAAATCGAGGTTTTTTGGAGTATTTCTTGCTGCAGAAGGGGTCGTACAGTTCTGTCTGTACAAATTATTTTTGGCATGTTTTTCGAGGTGTTGTCCAGCAAAGGAGGGCCATACAATAGTATGGATTTGGCACAGATTTCTAGGTAGAAATGAGTGGGCATGTTGGGTGATGTAAGTGGATTTCTCTTGCTGGAAAATGTAGTCTTGCTGCCGATATACTTTCCTTAAGCTGATAAAATCTCTCTCTCTCTCTCTCTCTCTCTCTCTCTCTTTGGGTTTCCCCACATTGGGGTTTTCCCTAGCTTGTTGCCTAAATTTCTGAGTATTTCATGGATGTGTGATTGTTGTTCATTATGTTTATTCCACTGGAAAAGTGCTTGGCAATGTGTATTTATGCTCATAATATTTTCTAAATGTGGGTTTATGCATTTCAGAGTTGATAGATGACAATTATCTCTAGGTTGCTAAGTGTATGACAAAATTTAGTGCATGCTGATTTTGTCATTAAATTTCTACAGAAAGTGATCTAATTCTTGCTCCTATAGAGGAATAAGAGTTAAGTCTTGGCATCTTTCTAGTGAGATAAGCCTTATTTTCCCACCCCACCGATTGGCCTCTGTAGTTTTTAGTAATTTCTATGAGACCTAGGCTAATGACATGCCCATCGTGGTTGAATAATTTGGGATATCTTGGAGGACTTATGGGCCTTTGAAATTGAATTTTATCACTAACATTCTAAGAGTGATACCATCCTTATTTGAATTCTTTAGACCTATTTCACTTTGAAACAACATTTACAAAATCATTGAAATGATCATTGCTTGAAGGTTAAAGCCCATATTATCAAAGTGCATTTCTAGGGAGCAATTTAATTTTTTGGAGGGATGGTTGATATTTTATTTAGTTGGTGCATCACAAGAGACTTTACATTCCATCAAGAGAAAGAGTTTTCCTCCTTGTATCATTAAAGTGTCTCTTTCATAAGCCTTTGATAGTATTAACTAGGATTATTTTAGACTTCTTATGCTTCTTTTTTGTTTCAATGCTTCGGTAGTTAATTGGATTGACTAATGCTACTCGACAGTTTACTATTTTTCTCTTGGCAATGGGGTTGCCACTTCTTTATTCAAACCTTTCAAAAGTCTTAAGAAAGCATGCATGATTTCTTCATTACTCATTTTATTGGTGGTTGATGGAATAGGCAGATTAATGAGAAATCTTGAGGAGGAGGGAATCTAAAGTGGGTCAATGTTTCCAAAAACTCCATGATTTCACATGTCCTCTTTTTGGATGACGATGAAGTTATACTATTTGTGAATGGTACAGTCAAGAAATCAATGGTAATGGACATGGTGTTTAGCTTTGTTGCATTACTACAAGTATGATTATCATTTTTTAGAAATCTACTTTGGTTTGCCATAAAATTGGAGGAGCCATAGGTTCATACTATCAATGAAATTATCGCTTTACACCTTAAATCATTTAATGGAAGTAGGAAGAATCTGAGATTCCATTTAGAAGTTGATGATTACTCATCAAAGGACTAGCCCTTATTATATGATCGGATAGAGGAGATAACAATTATCCATGGTGCAGAGACCGACTCTCATAAACAACATCATTGTTTCCACCCATAAATAGTGACATCTCTTGTGATTACTCCTAAAAGAATTATAACAAAAACCAATCAGAAATGTTACAAGTACTTATGGTCAAGTAGAATAAATAATATTAGTGTCTTCTTGGTAAAGTGGTAGAGGCTGTCAAATACAAAGAAATCACGAGGTTGGTTTCTCAAGGATTTAGTTAATTTTTCCCAGACCTTAGTTACTAAGGGGATGTGGAGTGTAATGGATTTAAATTGTCTCTAGAAACATCTAATGAGGGAGAAATATATATATTCCTTGAGGTTCTAGGATTGGATAAGGTTCCCTATTAATAAAGGAATTGACAAATGAATATGTTGGTTATCCCTTGTAGGGGCCTATCCTATAATAGGAACACAACTTGCATGGCTCATTGTGATGGACATTCACTCAAATACATCTATTATTTAACATATGCATATAGTAAGGATGCAATAGGAATTTGGATCTCTGTAACACCATGTTTCTCCCAGTTTGTAAATATAACTATATTGGCTAGGAGACTATGGCAAACTTGAAATATGTGAATGTTTGATTTAATGGACCTTTGTATAAAAGGTCAATGAATGTAAATTCTGATATTTGCTAGAAAATGGATAAGTTTTGCATGACTGCTAGAAGGGGGGTGTACTAAGAGAGACCACAAATTCTATGAAAGAGATCGTTAAGGGGATCAGGAATGGTTACGTTAACCTCCACCAAACCAATACCTTATTGTATTTAATTGCTCAGGACTAGAACAATCCTCTGACCCATAAATGAATTACAGTCAGGCTGGTAGGTGGGAAGACCTCCTCAAGAGTTAATGAGGGGATGGGGTAGAGAACCCATCTGTAAGTATTTCAAACCTGACCACGGACAAGGAATTCGATCCACACACAATCTTGTTGAGGAAGGCAAGAAAGGAAGGTGTGGTGGGCAGGGGGAGACTTGCGAAGAGTGCAGATACGAGAGGCTAATCTCTCAGGTTCAAGGAAGAACTAAGGAATGAGCGTTCTGGTCATAGGGGAATGGCTAGCAGGGTTATGATACAAGCTAATAAATGAGGTTGGTCCTCCTTGCTTGGTATTGTGTAAATCGTTGCAAAGATCCTGCGGGAGGAGGAGAGTAACCTCTGTCCCTACTATCGCTGAGCCAGAAGAAAGGATTCTATCACAGAGCATTGTGGTATAGATCAGGGGTGGCTAGTGGTAAATCCGTTAGGACTGAATGAGCCTATGCTTAGGTGGAAATGGGCACCCCTTTCAGTAGTCACTTCACGTTATTTGGTTCTGATAATGATTTTCTTACTTTATGTGTTGAAATGAAATAATGGATGAATGCATGGGTTTATGTATATATATGTGTATCTATAAATGGTATTTGTGTAGAATGGTCATGATATGTGTATGCACTCATCTCCTTGTGAACGTATGCTTCTGACTGATAGTCTGTATGCCCCCACTTAGCTCTCGAGGCTTCTTGGGACATAAGCTTGTAAGACGACCGAGATAGAAGATATCGTGTCAATCTAAACCTATTCGTCTGAATAGGATACCTTTGTTAGAATCCTTGTTGTGCTACCAAGATTCTAGGCCCAAGTCCTTAACCATTTCATGATAAATCTCATGAAGGATAGCAGAGTTCCATCCTTGAAAGGGGATATCTCTTCGTTTGGAAGATGAGAGAACGAGATCTGTTCGAGAGGACCCATATGATCAATACCTAGGAACCTTAGGCTAAGCCTAAGGAAGCTTAGTCCTCCTAGTTTCAGAGCTTCAAAAGTCCAGGTTTTCGGAGTATGACTGACCTTACCAGCCTTGTATTGGCCAAAGGTAACCGGGAGAATCAGTTTCCTGTAAGGTTGACCGACGTTAGGTGGTTCCCCAGGTGGTTAGGTGAGCATATCTTACCAACTAAACCAGGATCCAAAAACCCAAATACTAGAGCCGCGAAGGACCCAGAACCGTAGATCGAGGGATCCTTCGGGTCCTTTCCCAACTGTCGATATACTATCGACGCGTGGTGCTAGCCCCTTTAGTTCGGAGATTGGGCACTTTGGGAAATAATAGGAGTTTGCATCGCAACACTCCTAAATGCTGAATCCCCGAGGTAACAAGAGTCGTAGATCTATAAATATACGTGGCCAGATCTCGACCGTGAGATCTGAGGAATGTTAGAAGCCTTTCAGTCCAGGGTGACGTGGTGCAGTGACATCACCCAGGCTGACGTGGTGCAGTGACATCACCCAGGCTGACGTGGACCCCAACTTGATGTGCCACATGTCACCCGGATTCGTGTGTATCACGTACCCTATAGGCCCATTATAACGTAACATGTGTCACCTTGACCCCTCCTAGGTGTTAGTTCCTAATACGTGTCTGCCTAGCCAACATGGTTGGTGAAGTGACCGAGACTCTAGAGGATCTGGAATGTAGTATGGTAGAGAGACTAAACATCCCGAAGGCTGGAGCCATGTGGTGATCTTACGGGACTTCAGAAGTTTAGAACTCTAGGTGGTCTCGTGCGTAGATAGTAAAGAGGGATGAAGCACTGAAGCGTTGAATCCCTCCACAACTGATATAGGAGAGAGAGAGTAAGTCCAGTCATGGGATCAGATGGTGGATGGTATTCCAACATGGAGGAAGGAACTTGGAAATATCATACGTGTGGTGGATCCACGTGGCCCTCAACCAATGAGCGCTTGAAGAATTTCATAGAGATATATCCGCCGGTTCTGGGCTCGGTTTTGAGCATCAAGACCATGGTTGGAAAACTCTAGACGAGTAGAGTGTGGTAGAGACCCCGAATGAAGGATTTGATCACTTAAGGAGAATGAAATTTTGAGGCCCCATCCCTAGGAAAACCACTCAAGGGTCGGGTGTGTTACAAATTGGTATCAGAGCATGGTTACAACACTTGGCCTGCTTGGGCTCATGGACGATTTGCATAAAAAACATGTTTAAAGAACTTTGAGGGTGACGCCCTATCTTACCTCGTTCCTAACAAGTCTGGTTAAAATTTTATTGAAGGAAATAATGAAACCTTCTTCTGTGTGTGTATTTAAGGAATATGAACCGTGTGTTGTTTGTAAACTAATAGACTGTTGGCTAACAATCAATGTTTTGTCAGTTTTCAAGAAGTTATTAAATCGCGGGAAACTACAAGCATAAAGGATGGTGACACACCAGGAGGTGGGGGAAGGCTCCCACAATAAAGACGAAGAGTCTAACGAAAGGAGGGAAGTGGAGACCCCTATGGATCTGGCTGAAACTGTAAGGGGCCTCATGGCCGAATTACAGAGTTGCAAGGCCGACAACGAGAGATTGATAAAAGAGAGAAAAAAAACATAAATTAATGCAATCTTGTTGTAGATTTTATCCGACATACATAGGCAATTGCAACATGGACCCGCAACTAGTCAGGTGGACTGACGACATACAAAGAGAAGTCAAATTCCACCCGAGATACAAAAATGTGGTCCCATAAGTGGCCACACTAGGAGGAGTACCTCAAGGAAGGTCCAACCTGGAGATAGGGGACACTCAGAGGGAGAGTCCTCTGGAAATGAAACTGGAAACTCCAAGGGATCTCCTAGAAGAAAAAATAGCTCACCTTCTCAGAGGAGAGGAAAGAAGCGAAAACATTCCAAAAGTCATGACCCTGAAGAGTTCAAGAAAGCCAAACCACCCTCTTTCAATGGAGAGATTGAGAAAGGGGAAGAGGCAGAAGCTTGGCTGCTTGGTTTAAAGAAGTACTTCAGAGTCCATGACTACTTTGAAAACTTGAAGGCTCGAATATCCATGTTCAACCTGAATGGAAAAGATTCCATTTGGTGGGAAGACCTTAGGAATGTGAAAGGAATCCATGAATAAGACTTATCATGGAAATACTATGAGAAACACTTCAAGAAGAAGTATCTGTTG
>ML795574.1:168845-184283 GCA_009831015.1 Picea engelmannii | reverse complement strand
GGGGGTGGGGGGTGAATCAATAATATAGAAATTTAATCCTTTTTAACCATATAATGCACCTGTTATATCAATGTAGCATTATCATCCAATATTTGTAGAGTAAATAAACAATCATACACATACACGGTACACCAGTGTTTTTACGTGGAAACCCAAAGCGGGAGAAAACCACATAATGCTTTTTTTTTATATGTCTTGAAGAATTACATTCATTGGAAGCACCGACTTCCTTTGTTTTCTAGCTGCAACTGGAAGGAGGCTCCAACCCCCTAGTTTCTCAGGCTACTACTTGAGGGAAGCTCCAACTCCCCAATTCTCTGGCTACAACTAGAAGGAGGCTACAACCCCCTATATTTTTTGGCTATAACCAGAAGGTGGATACAACCACCTGTCCTTTCCCCGTCCAACCTCCCTGAAGTAGAAGTAGAATGATGGAACCAATGTCACACTATCACTGTGAGATATACCACTGTACAACTGTATCAACATGTACCACTGACCTGCAACCAACTTGTACAACTTCCCTGTAATCAATCTATACCTGAACTGAACATGTATCAACAAAATACAATAGATACACGACTCGTAGTTCTGCAAACTGCGTATGTATGCGCCCTATATGTGCAACAACTTATGTATGTACACGTTCTGTCTGTTATGCAGCCTGCATATGCCTTCTAAAACTAGGGATACACGACCTGTAGTTCTACAACATGTGTATGTACGCACCCTGTCTATACAAAAACCTACGTATGTACACGTCCTGTCTTTTACGCAGCCTGCATATACCTTCTGAAAACTAGGGTTTTCTTTTTCTGAAAACTTCTGACCCTCTACAACTTCTTTCACATAGATCTGTAACCTGTCACTGTATCCAAACTGTAACTATACCTTGTGCATGCATCCTCATACATAACCTTTACCCAATATATATATATATATATATATATATATATAGCCATGTGTCATATGAGTGTGTGTAATCATGAACAAGTATAATAACCCTCACATGATCTAGACATCAAACTCTTTCTGATATTCATCCTCTCAATACATCAACTACTTCAAAAATACAAGCTCTCAACCATGTACCACAAAAACCCTTAGCCATATGCCAAGAAATACAAGATGTGCCTCAACTTTAACAAGAAGTATTAATGATAAATATACCAACACTGTATTTTTGTAGATCTGACTTATACAGAAGATCCCATGCAACCACTAGTATCTCTAGGAAGAATACTCAAATCTCCATAACCATTTTTCATGCATACATCAAAATCCAACTATTCATAGAAATAAGACATACCTTTTGAACCAATGGATAGATCTGATGTATCTGAGCACTGTATACCTTCTTGGGAGCTTGATCTCAGAATCTAGAACCTCTGCATCTTCATCTTCTCAAGTTTCCATGGCTTTACCCACATGTGCGCACCCTAATACACTACCAACCCACGTATGTACGCACCCTAATACATTGTCAGCCCGTGTACACCTAAGAAATTAGGGTTTTTTAGTATTCACTATAATTACGAAACTTTCACCGTCAACCCTTGGTACTACCTCAAACTTTTGCAACTTTAGATGTATCAATGAGTACTTGCAATAATCCTTACACAACAAAATATATTCAATATGTTCAAGTGTGATTAAATGAGAGAGCCTTGCCTCTTATTTATACTTTCATGTAGCATCCCACTTTCCTTATTTTAGGGATTTCTCCATTAAATTTATTATTAATTAATTTCTTTTGCAAACACTTTGACTTTTTGGGGCTTCTAGATGACTCATGAGGGTCCTCCAACTTCACATGGCCATAAATCTCTAACCGTGAGGATTTATGTGATGTTCCACATACCACCGGAAATGGCGTGACATGCACTATCCATATAGAATAGTCTTACCTACAAATATATCAAAATTCATACCATTATCCATCAAACAAACTTGGGTCCATTACCCAAACCATGTGCTACTAGAATTCACTACCGGAATTTATTCAAGGGATGACATCAATGAAAACCAACCCAATTAATCAACATCTATCGGAGAAGTACTTTGATGGGAAGACTAAGGAGTTCTATGAACTCAAGATGGGACAACTCATCATAGAAGAATATGTCAATAAATTCCTTGAGTTGCTAAGGTATGTACCCTACATAAAGGATGAAAAGGTAAAAGTGAAACAATTTGTTAGTGGGTTACCTCAGACCTACCAGAACAAGATTGAGTTTGACGAGCCAAATACCTTAGAATACACTATCCAGAAGGCAATGTATTATTATGAACAATCCGGGAGTCAGACATAACCTCACGAGGACTGGAAGAAGAAGAATAGTTCAAGACTTAATAAGAAGGGGTTCAAATCCTCAATATTTAAGAACTATAGGAGGGATTATAGGATAAGCCTTCCTACTAGAAGTGTATATCAACAAAATCCCTCCTCCCAGAGTGGAAATAAACCTTTTGGAGCAACCCCAAGAAAGACTGATAACCCAAAGAAGGAACCCTTGAAATGTTGGGGTTGTGGAGAAGAACATCTACTGAGGGATTGTCCACACAGGCATCAGAACAGTAGGAGAGTCTACAATATCCAAGAATCCATCATAGTCAATGATGTGTCTAGGAGCATGCCACATATTTATTCATCTTTGGATAATAAAAAAGCCGACCACCAAGCTTCAGTGGTGGATATGGAAGGTATGATCGCCAACCGTCTAGTTTCTATTTTAATTGACCCTGGTTCTAATTTGAGTTATGTCGCCCACATACTGTTGATAAGTGTAAACTGCAACCAATTAGACATGTTAAGCCATGGTTGGTACAACTAGCCATTGGAACCAAAAGAAAAGTAGTAGAGGTCATACCAACTTGCCACTTCATCATGGATGGATTGCCCACCCAAGTGACCCTTAACATACTCCCCCTAGGATCTTATGACCTGTTGATTGGTATGGACTTGCTAACTGCTTATAAAACTAAGTTGGACTGTTACCATAAAACCTTAGAATGTGTAAATGAAGAAGGGAGAAAGATAACCCTCCAAGGGATTCATAATCCTATCTCACTGAGACGAATATCAACCATTCAAATGAAAAATTATTGTAGAAAGGGATGTCCTCTATATGCAATACATGTGTTGGGATCTGTTGAGGATGAAAAACCAAACCTAGAGGACCACCCCATATTATGAGAGTATAGAGACGTGTTTCCAGAAGAGGTACCGAGTCTACGTCCGAGAAGAGACATTGAATTCTCCATAGAACTTGCACTAGGAGTAGTGCCAGTTTCTAGGACACCCTATAGGATGAGTACACTCGAGCTAGTTGAGCTCAAGCTACAACTAAAGGAAATGATGGAAAAAGGATACATCTGACCCAATGTGTCTCCATGGGGAGGACCAGTCTTGTTTGTGAAGAATAAAGATGGCACACTTCGATTGTGCATAGATTATAGAAAACTCAATAAGAAAACCATAAAGAACAAGTACCCCTTACCAAGAATCGATGACTTGTTAGACCAATTAGGGGGTGCTTCCATTTTCTCAAAGATTGACTTAAGGTCTGGATACCATCAAGTATGAATCAAGGATGAAGACATCCACAAAACAACCTTCAGGACCAGATATGGTCACTATGAATTTGTGGTGGTGTTACTTGGATTAACCAATTCCCCCGCCACTTTTATGTGCTTGATGAATAATGTACTCAACAAATTCCTAGACAGATTTGTATTGGTTTTCATTGATTATATTCTAATCTACGCCAATAATAGAGAGGAGCATGAAGAACATCTTAGACTTTTACTTCAAGTACTAAGAGAGCATAAAATCTATGCTAAGTTTAGCAAGTGTGAATTTTTCCATAAGCAAGTCCATTACTTAGGCCATGTTATTTCTAAATAAGGAGTGGACGTAGACCCTGAAAAGATCAAATCTATTATGGAATGGCCTACCCCAAATGATGTATATGATATCAGGTCCTTTATGGGCTTAACAAGATACTATAGAAGGTTCATAAAAGGATTTTCCAAGATTGGTTGTCCAATCACTGCCCTTCAGAAAAAGGGGGTTAAATTCACTTGGACATCAGAGTGTGAAGAAAGATTTCAGACACTGAAATACCTTCTGACCCATGCACCCATGCTGAAGATTGAAAACCCTAATAATGACTTCCTCATGTGTACAAATGCTTGCAAGGAAGGACTCATAGGAGTCCTTATGCAAGAAGGACATGTAATTTGCTATGAATCCAGAAAATTGAATGAATATGAAATCAATTATGTGACCCATGATCTAGAGTTGGCTTCCATAGTGAATGCTTTAAAAATGTGGAGGCATTACCTCCTAGGTAGGAGATTTGTACTTATGACAGACCACTGTGGGTTGAGGCACCTGTTTGATCAACCAAAACTCAATGCTAGACAAGCTAGGTGGATGGCTCTCCTTAGTGAGTTTGATTTCAAAATCAAACACATCAAAGGAAAGGAAAATACGGTGGCTGATGCCCTTATCATAAGTGTGAAAATGATTCACTTGGCAGCGGCGAGCACCTGTGAAACAAATGTCAGAGAAAGAGTTAGGAAAGCACAAGAAACAAATTATTTTTTCAAGACCGTGACCTCATACCTAAGGCAAAAGCCTACATGGATAAAGTATGAAGGCTCTCAGATGCTCGATGAAGGTCTGCTGACTTACATAAACATATTGTATATCCCAAGTTGTGAAGACTTGAAGAGGTTCATAATGGATGAACTACACAAGAGACCATATACTGGTCACCCAGGATATCAGAAAATGATCATGACCACTTGGAAACAATTCTATTGGACTGGATTGAAAAAGGACATAGTTGACTATCTAGCTAAGTGTCTAGAATGCCAACAAGTTAAGGCAGAACATCGGCACCTAGCAGGTTTATTACAACCTCTACCAATTCTAGAATGGAAATGGGAAACCATCTCCATGGATTTCATCACCAGATTTCCAAAATCGCCCAAGAAAAATGATGCCATCATGGTAGTGGTGGAAAAATTGAGCAAGTCTGCTCACTTCGTTCCTGTCAATCGAATGGCAAGGCAATATATATTGCCAACATATTCATGAAGGAGATATTCAGACAGCATGGCATGCCTAGGGAGATTATATCTAACAGAGACACAAAATTCACTTCAAGCTTTTGGAAATCCTTGATGGTTGTTTTTGAGACTAAATTGTTGTTTAGCACAACCTATCACCCTCAAACGGATGGACATATAGAAAGAGTAAACCAAATATTCAAAGACATGTTAAGAATGCATGTAATGCATTAGCCTAAGAAGTGGGAAGACTACCTGCCATTGGTAGAATTTTCCTACAACAACGATTATCAAGAGTCATGGAAGATGAGCCCTTTTAAAGCCCTCTATGGTAGATAGTGCAAGATTCCAGTCAGCTAGAGTAATCCAGTGGATAAAATTACAATCAGACCCGACATGTTGAAAGAAATGGAACAAGTGATTCAGATAAAACAAAATCTGAAATTTGCTTAGGATAGACAGAAGAGTTATGCCGATAGAAAGAGAACTCCCAGAGAGTTCAAGACATGAGACCATGTCTATCTCAGATTTAGGCCCAAGAAGAGTTCCCTGAGAATGGGAACTTGTGCCAAGTTGACACCTCAGTATTGTGGACCCTTTGAAGTCTTAGATAGAGTGGGACATGTAACCTATAGGCTAGCACTCCCTCCCACAGTAAAGGCACATAATGTTTTCCATGTTTCATTATTGAAGAAATATGTACATGATTATAATCATATAATTGAATGGTCTGTGATCCAGGTGGAGCCGAAGGGAGAATTCATACCAGAACCTCAATGCATACTATATAGGAAGGAAACCCCACTTAGGAACTGAACCATTGCACAGGTCAAGGTGCAGTGGAAACACTTTGTCCTAGATGAGGCTACGTGGGAAATGGAGGATGCCATGAGACATGCATATCCATTTTTGTTCACTTCTATATATACAGAGCATGTTGATAGATAGAACAATGAGGACGATGTTCCTTTAAGGAGGAGGGAATTGTAATACCCTCTTTCCCCCAGTTTGTAAATATAAATATATTGGCCAAGAGACTATGGCAAACTTGAAATATGTGAATGTTTGATTTGATGGACCTTTCTATAAAAGGTCAATGAATGTAAATTATGATATTTTTTAACAAATGGATAAGTGTTGCATGATTTTTGGAAGGGGGGTGTACTAAGAGAGACCACAAATTCTATGAAAGAGATGGTGAAGGGGACCAGGAGTGGTTGCATTAACCTCCACCAAACCGGTACCTTACTAGATTTAATTTCTCAGGACCAAAACAATCCTCTGATCCAGAAATGAATTAAAGTCAGACTGGTACGTGGGAAGACCTCCTCAAGAGTTAATGAGGGGATGGGGTAGAGCACCCATCTGTAAGGCTTTCAGACTTGACCACTAACTAGGAATTCGAGACACACACAATGTTGTTGAGGAAGGAAATAAAGGAAGGTGTGGTGGGCAGGGGGAGACTTGCGAAGAGTGTAGAGACAAGAGGCTAAGATATCAGGTTCAAGGAAGAACTAAGGAATGAGTGTTCTAGTTGCAAGGAAATGGATAACAAGGTTATGATACAGGATGATAAACGAGGCTGGTCCTCCTTGCTTGGTATTGTGTAAACCGTTGCCAAGATCCCGCGGGAAAAGGAGAGTGACCTCTGTCCCTACTGTCGCTGAGACAAAATAAAGGATTCTATCACAGATCATCGCGGTCTAGATTGGGGGTGTCTAGTGGTAAATCTGTTAGGAGTGACTGAGCCCATGGTTGGGTGGAAACGAGCACCCCTTTCAATAGTCGCTTCACGTTATCTGGTTCTTATAAGTATTTTCTTACTTTATGTATTGAACTTAAATAATGGATGAATGCATGTGTTTATCTATATATATGTGTATCTATAAATGGTCTCTGTGTGGAATGGCCATGATATGTGTATGCATTCATCTCCTTGTAATCTTATGATTCTGACTAATAGTTTGTATGCCCCCGCTTAGCTGCTGAGGATTCTTGGGACATAGGTTTGTAAGATGGTCGAGATAGGAGATATCATGTCAATATGAACTTGTCCATCTGAATAGGATACCTCTTTCAGACTCCTTGTCGTGCGACCAAGATTCCAGGCCCAAGTCCTTAACCAAATAATGATAAAGCTCAGGAAGCATAGCGAAGTTCAATCCTTGAAAGGGGAGATCTCTTCGTTTATAATACGAGCGAACGAGATTCGTTCGAGAGGACCCATATGATCAATAGCTAAGAACCTTAGCCTAAGCCTAAGGAAGCTAAGTCATCCTAGTTTCAGAGCTCTGGAAGTCTGGGACTTCAGAGTATGACCAACCTTACCAGCCTTATACTGGCTGAAGGTAACTGAGAGACTCAATTTCCCGTAAGGTTGACCGACGTTAGATGGTTCCCCAAGTGGTTAGGTGAACCTATCTTACCAACTAAACCAAGATCCAAAACCCTGAAGGTCGGAGATGCGAAGGACCCAAAACCGTATATCGAGGAATCCTTTGGGTCCTTTCCCAGTCGTCGATATACCAATGATGCATAGGGCTAGCCCCTTTAGTTCGAAGATTGGGAACTTTGGGAGATAAGAGGAGTTTTCATCGCAACACTCCTGAACTCTGAATCCCCAAGGTAACAAGAGCCATAGATCTATAAATATATGCGGTTGGATCTCGACCGTGAGATCTAAGGAATGTTAGAAGCTTGTCAGTCCAGGGTGACATGGTGCAGTGATGTCACCCAGGGTGACGTGGACCCCACCTTGATGTTCGACGTGTCACCTGGATTTGTGTGTATCATGTACCATACAAGCCCATTGGAATGTAACACGTGTCACCCTGACCCCTCCTACGTGTCAGTTCCTGATACGTGTCCACCTAGCCAACGTGGTTGGTGAAGTGACCTGGAATTCGAGAGTCCTGGACTTCGGGACTATGGAGTGTAGTATGGTAGAGAGATCAAATGACCTGAAGGCCAAAACCGCTTGGTGATATTACAAGACTTCAGAAGTTTGGAACTCTGGGTGGTCTCGTGCGTAGATAGTAAAGAGGCGTGAAGCGACGAATCCCTCCACAAATGATATAAGAGAGAGAGAGTAAGTCCAGTCATGGGATCAGATGATGGATGATCTTCCACTGTGGAGGAAATAACTTGGAAATAACATGCGTGAGGTGGATCCACATGCGCGCCACATGGCCCTCAACCAATGAACGCTCAAATAACTTTAGAGAGATATATCCACTGGTTCTAGGATCGGTTTTGAGCATGAAGACCATGGTTGGAAAACTCTGGACGAGCAGAGTGTATTAGAGACCCCTAATGAAGGATTTGATCACTTAAGGAGAACGGAAATTTGAGGCCCCATCTCTAGGAAATCCACTCAGGGGTCGGGTGTGTTACAATCTCAATATGAAATTCAATGCAACAAATAGAGTTAGCTGGTCAATGGGTGGAGTACTAGAGGAAATACACAACTCTTGAAGTTGCTATCATTCATCCCAGAGAGAAAACCGGTTATATTGTGTGAGATGCAAACAAATTTGGAGGGTATCTACAAGGTAAGCTTGGATTACAATGTCTTTCTTCAATTAAAAAGGATCACTATAGAGGATTGCATTTTTCACTTTTTGTGGAAACTGAAAACTCCTTTAATAGCCAATATATTTACGTGGTTCCTCATAAGTGACAAAGTTCTGACTTGGGATAACCTTCAAAGAAAATCTTGGAAATTCCCAAGACTGTGTATTATACATAGAAAATGGGGAAAGTGTCTCATGTTTTTTGTTTCTTGCCATCTTATAAGAGAAGTTTGTTCTACTTCTAGAAGGATCACCAATGGAAATGGGAGATGGAGGGATCTATTGTGAGAGAAACACTTGTATCATGGATTTATGATGAATATGTTAGGAAGGATTTCCACTCTCTATCTATTTTTATTCTACGGGCTTTATGGTTCCAAGTATTGCCACTCTTTTTTTAGGATTATTAGCTTGTTGAATGGTTTAAGCATATAATATAATATATTATACAATTTATAATGAATTGTAATATTAGTACATTTTTAATCTTTGCTATTTATGTTTATGTTTTTAAGGTTTTTAAGGTTTTTAGGGTTTTAACTGAGTCGAACTTTGTGATTCTAATCTCTCTGGAATTTTGAGTATATATTGTGCAGATCCACAACCCTTACCATCGACTTGTTGTCTTGAAGATGAATCCTGGTTTATATTGGAAACACCAATCACAACATGACTTCTACTGTAAAAAAACTGGAAGAACTCTCTCAAATCTCACCAAAAAGACATATATAAACAATTAGAAATATTATATATTTATCACTCCTTATTAGGAATGTATTAAAATGATTCTCTCTTTTTTCTAATGTTTCTGGATTACACCTAAGTAGGATTATTCTCTTGCATGGACTTTTGTTCCACTGTGGTGGATATCTCATTCAAAATGTATCCTTTTTATTACAATTAATGGAAAATGGTGTTTTAATTTTTCTCGAAAATATGGAGATATTTTATTACTCCCTACTATATGAAAAGTAGTAGAAACTATTTTTTGTTGTAAATTAGCTACTCCTTTATTAATATTATAAAATAAAATTTAAATACATTTCATGTTGTGACCAACGTTCTAGGGTAACTACTCTATAGATTTATTTTTTTTTAGAAAAACTATCCAAAATATGGTCTCTCCTCTTGGGGAGGATTATAACAATGTCTGAAAATAACAACATATGAACATATAGCTAAAATTTCCTAGGAACATCTTAAGTTAGCTAACCCATGATAATAACAAAACATACAAGCATGAATACCTAACATAGCTATTGCCAGTCTTCACCTTCCTCATCTGAATCTACATAGAGGTAGATTGTCTAAGAAGTTGTTACTTCATTTTCTTGAGTTTTGCATGACCCTGTTGCTTCTGTTGGAGCCTGTCCTTCTTCACCTTGATCCAATATAACAATTTTTATGCCCCGGACAGCTTTGAGGATGGCCTCATATTTTTTGTCCATTTGAATCAACTTGGTTAAAATCTCTTGTTGATGATGTCCTCATTCTTCAACAACTTGAGAAATAAAGGATTTCTTAATCCATTGCAATTTTACTAATTTCATGTACGTGGTATCCCTGCTTCTAGAGAAGCTTGTATTTGGGACCCAATTCACAAATTCCTCATTTATATGCTCAGTAAAGGTTCACCTCCTTTTTCGTTTGACAAAATTTTTAATGTATTCAACCTCTTCTTTGACAGGCTTAGCAAAGCTACATTGATGGTACATGTTAGTTGCAACCATGGCCTCAACTTGGGATCTTGTCATTTTCTTCTATGGCTCTGATGCTTTCAATTTCTCACAAGATATTTACCTGCCACACTTATCCCCTACTGACTATCTTCAACCGTAGCCTCTTTCTTATGTTCCATCTCCCAAGTCTCAGGTTCAAGTGTGGCCCCAACCCAAAGGATAGGTAAGCTTCCTAGAGAATGAAACTTAAACACAAGTGATCCAAAAGCGATCGAAACTCTCATGATAATGAAAAAGGGAAGAGAGGGGGAACATTATAGAAATAACAATAAAACCGCCCAGAGAGGAGGAAGCCACAACTCATGAAGAATACAATTAGAACATTAAGATTTAGATTGAAGTCCTCTTAACCAAACCAAGAAAAATGCCACCAGAAAAAGTCTACTTAGGCTAAGGAAAATAACCTGGCCAAATTAGACCAAGAAAAACCATAGTAGACCAAGAAGAAACAAACTCCAAATTAAGTTCATTTACATGCCCCATGAAGTAGAGGGTTCATTAGTGCTACCCTCCACATTTCCCTTTGCAAAATTTTCAATATTCTGCAAACCTATATAAAACCTAAGACAAAATATTTTCACAATGCTCTACATGAGTGGAGTAATGGATGCATAATGTTTAATCCTGCAATTGATATGAGGAAGGAACCAAGCCATAGTGGCTCCAGTCTTCTCCCTTGTCTTGTCCCTTCCTCCAAATGCCAACTAGAGCATATGGTCATATGGGTAGTTGTATTGTAGAGGGACATGTGTCGTTTGTGTCTTATCTCCTCCTTGACACCCCATACATTAGTTCCTTGTCCTTGTTATTGATGCAAAGGGTACTCCTCCTTGAGCTGGCTTGGATCCATGCTTACCCAGTTTGCTACCAAGTTATGCCAGTCTCTTACCACCCCTTCATTAGCAAGCCTATCTTCTAGTGCATTCACTTTGTGGAATACATAGGAAATGATGAGTGATGGAATGTGATAAATAAACTCAACCACACTCTTTATTCCTAGATTGAAACACTAGTTACTAGAGACCCCGTTGAGCTTGGAACCATTATATAGCTTTGTCAACTTGGATTTAATTAGGATATGTGAGTCCCCTTCTACCATCAATTTGTCATAACCATAGAACTTGGCCATTTGAAGGCCCTTCTCCAATGCTGCTAGTTCAACACCATTATTAGTTTCATTCTCAATGTAGCATGTAAATATATGAAGAATGTTCCCCGACTCTTCTTTGAATACTCCGCTAATTCTATATGGGCTTGGATTGCCTTTGGAGGCACCATCAAAGTTGAGTTTTATGTAGTTTGAGGGTAGTCTATACCAAATTACCATAGATATGGCTAGGACTTGAGGGGGATTGGATTTAGTGGGAATCAAGTTAGGATCAATGTCCAAAGTCATCATAATTATCTTTTCTTTGTCATTACATTACCTATAATATTCTAACCAATTTCATTAATGTATAGATTCCTTATTTTTCCCTTGTAGGTCCCTCCATAGGTTTGTCAGGTCTCTCCTTTGGTTTTTGAAGATATTCTTGTCACATTCTTTCCAAACCAACCACAAGAGAAATCATGGAAATATTTACCAAATATCCTCAAAGGGGGAGGGACACCAACCTTTCAAGGTTTGCACTAGATCATTCCTTTGTTTGTTTGATTGTTGAATTTTTTTATCTCCATTGTCCCACAAAATTGTGGCCCTTTCACATTTGTTGAAGAGATGTTTTATTGTTTACTAATCTTTCCAACACATTTGACAAATGGAAGGAATTTCAAATCCTCTCATTACAAGCTTATCCTAGGTGAGAATTTTCCTTCTTGTTAGGAGCCAAATGAATGTGGATACTTTTGGCCAAATCACTAGATTCAATATTTTTTTCCAAATCTTTGTATTTTCTAGATTTTAGATCTTGGCTTCTAGGGAATATGATTTTTTGACCGAGAATATTCCTCCACATTGGTACCCCTATATTAGTGTGTCTGACCCTTGTGTGATATTTATTTTCATCTATATGAGTTCCTCCTCCAACATTTTACATGGCTCTTATTATACTTCTATTGGCCAACTGGGCCTTGTTTTACACCAATGATAAGTTGCATGTTCATCTCTTGAACTATCCTCCCAATAGATATTAATGGTGTGATATTCCATGGGAATAAACTCAAATTTGGATTCCTTCAGAGAGTCCCACAACTATAGTTTAGTTTTTTGCTGCCAAGAGTCATCCTAGAAAAAAGCGTCATCTTCCCTAATTTGACTTCTAAAGAACAATGATTCTACACTGGTACTTCATTTTTCCATGCATTATTCCATATTAGCGATTCTAGATGTGTTCCTTCCATTCTAATGAGCTCCTACTTTGCCATGTCCCAATCATATTTAATTCACGAGAATTTTCCCCATAATTCCTTTTTGTTTTCTATCCACTACCATGAAGTTTTACCTGTTAAAGTATTTCCCATGAATTAAGGATATTTTATTCCAAGTCCTTTTGCACACTTAGGCATGCAAAATTTATCCTAGGCTACAAAAAACATTTATTTTGCTTCTTTAGACCTCCCCACATAAATTCCCTTTAGAGACTTTGATGGCCTTGATGATTTTGGTAGGGGAAACCAATACTGAGAGTAGATATAATGCCATCACTTGCAACACTGATTTGATTGCGAATTTTTCTAGGCAAGGTTAGGAATCTGAAGGTCCAACTACTGAGTTGTAGCTCCATTTTAGTTAGAAGGTATTTCCTAGGTGATGTTCCTTAGGGAGTTTGCAACAAAGGGGGCTCCTAGATATTTAGAGGAGAGGGAGTCTCTTTAAAAACCAAAAATTCAAGTAATATTTCTTTGGATATTTATTGGGGCATTAAGAAATAATATGAGGGATTTACCTTTGTTGATAAAGTTCATACCTAAAGCTAGTAAAAAAGTGTCTAAGATATTTATGATGGACTTGGCCTTTTTCATTATAGGGTCCCCAAAAATCATAGTGTCACCCACAAACTACAAGTGGGATAGTGGATCTGCCTCCCTTTGGAGGCATAATCCTATGAGTTGGCCCTACATTATCGCTTGTTTGACGCTTCTCCCTAGACCTTCAACCATTATGATAAGTAGAAAGGGGGTTAGAGGATCCCCTTATCTGATACTGAGAGGGGTTAAAGGGGAGAGGGAGTGATCCATTTACTAGGATAGAGAGAAAAGTAGAGGAGGCTAAGTTTCTTTCCCACTTTATCCATTCATGGGAAAATCTAAAATCGCCAAACATTCATTATAGAAATTTCCAATTCAGTTTATGAAATGCTTTGGATCTATCTAGCTTGATCATTATTCTTGGTTTCTGGTTGCTTTTCAAGGAGTGAATAGCCTCATGTACCACTATGATTCTAGCCAATATGTACCTCCCTTCAATATAGCCACCCTGATATAGTGAGGTGATCATAGGCATTATCATATTAGAGAAATTTTGAGGTAAAAAATGGGCCTCGAAAAAAAAAAAAGTGTGCTATCAACATAAACTTTAAAAGAACCAATATGATTCAAGATGATAATACCATCCATAAGGATAAATGGTTTTAGAGGGAAAGAAAGAAAACAAATTTTTTATGGTATTTTCAACTTATCTTCCTATAGGTTTACTCAAATTTGAAGTGTAGGCACTTGCTATATACATAATTAAATTATGCGTCCAACGAGTCCCCACTTTGCATACTTTTGATAGATCCATAATGAGATAAATTGTAAATACATGAAAAACATGTGTTTCTTTTCTTTCCATTTGAAAATTTATAACTCTTATTTAATTATTTTTCTTATGATGCCCATTTTAGACCTCAAAATTTCTCCATTGAGGCTTCAATATGTTAGCAATGACCTTGGTTATAAGTTTATAAATTAAGTTTCAACGAGAGTTCGACTTAAATTTGATAGTAACTGTGTTTGTTCCTTCTTCCTTTGGTATGAGGGATGGGAAAGTGGAGTTCAATGCTTGCAATATTCCTCTTGAGGATCTAGAGTCTTCCACCACCTCTCAAACATCTTTTTCTACCATTGATCAACAAGTTTGAAAGAAGTCTATATTGAATCCATTTCTATTTGGGATTGTAGATGTTCTTCCTATTGTTTCCTTTCAACATTTCTTCCCTCTTGTATTATGGCTAGTTGTAGTTCCTGCATGTCCCTCTCCAATGCCCTCCGTTCTTGAAAGATGTTACCATTTTTTTTTGGTTCCATTATTTGATTTTTGCATTCACCTATTTCAATTTCTGCTGGAAGATATACATCTTTGTCCCTCCTACTAAGTCTACCTTATTCCACTAGGATTGAATGTTATTTTGGAAGTTCGGGTGATCTAACCGTAATTTTTCAAAACATAAGGGTTTGGGTCTAGATGTGCTAATGTTATCCCATTTTCGGGATATCGGCCAGTGGTATGAACCTAAGCTAGGTATAAATTTCTCTACATCAATAAAATTGCCTCATTTCATAAAATATTGTGCAACTAAGAAGAAATCCATCTTGATTGCCATCTGTTGAGCTCCCCCTCTTTTGTTATTAACAGAGTTACTGACTTAATGAGAACTATGACCTCAAAATGAGTACTCTGGCCCAAAAAACCCATATTTTTGCACAAAAAACATCAAAATCAACCCCCAAACCAAAAAGTGGTGTTATCGATGACACCATTTTTTTAAACGAGGTCAAAATTACAACATTTTTCAAACATGGCCTTCAAAACTTAGACAGTAGCCTAGAAAAACCTTGAAATCAACACCTAAAAAAAAAGGTTGTTTTTGAAATATTTTTTCCAAAATGTTAAAATTATAGCTATTTACGACCTAATTGAAATTGTGGCCTTGACAACCAATCCCTATGCAAATAAACAATCCAAAATTGGACCCCAAATGGACACTTGAAAATTTATTTACAAACTATTTTTTTTTTTAATTTACATCAATAAATAAATAAATAGAAAGAGAAAATCTTCACAAATATTTTCTTTTTAAATGAAGAAAACACACACACACACACACACACACACACACACACACACA
>ML795574.1:142110-155798 GCA_009831015.1 Picea engelmannii | reverse complement strand
TGGTTGGCCCATAGCCAACATTTGAGGATCCTATTTCCCTGTAGTTAGTTGAGATAAATCTAGGATTTTCTATGATGTCCTCTACTATGACCTAAGAAAGGTTCCACAAAATAGTTAAACCCCTTGCAAATCCTTCCACATTGGTGGCTACCACTTCACTCCTTTGCAACATCTTATTGTTATAATAATCATAGTGTCTTTGTCACAATTAGTTTCTTGTAACATGAGAATTTTTGGTTACTCCTTATATATTATATTCCTAAGTGGTATTTGCTTACCTTTGGTGTTGACCCCCTTTATATTCCAGGATAGAACTTTCACCTTAAACTTTGGGTTTTGAAACAAAGTACTTATTCATAAGCCCTAATGCTTGTCCCAAATCCACTAAGTGTGCTCTTACTTCCTCAATTTTATGTTTTCTTGTTTTCCTTCCTCCTTTTCTTCTCCTATAGTTTTTTTTTGCGTCTTAAGCAAGGTGGTTATGATTTCATAGACCTCCTACTTACCCTTGGTTTTGGGTAGTAGAGCTTGTTTTTTTTCCCTTTCATAAGCTCCCTTTGGAGTTGTTGGAGCTAGATTTTCAACATATTTTTTAAGTGTAGTTCCCCACACTTATGTATTAGGGTCGGTAGTCAATTGCAACCATCTAGGTGTCCATTACATTGTAAGTCTCCCCCTCCCCTGATTCTAGTAAACACTCTTCATCAGTCTCCATACTTGAGTCCTCCTATGTTCATGTCTCTCTTATTGTGTGTAGATCATCTGCCTCATTTTTCCTTTGATTGGGATCCCTCTTCAAGGTTTCTTGGGGCATTGCTTCTACTCATTTAGTGTTAGACATTTCACTTGTAGTCACTTCATTATTTGTCACTTTAGCTAGGATCTAAAAGTTGTTGTTGTCTTTAGTTTTGCATGTGGGGGTTTGTTTATAAGTTTTCTTTCTCGATTTTTGTTTTCTTGAGACTTTGACACATCCATCTGTCTGAGCATATTCTTTGGCCTTTGTCCAGACCACAATTATATTAAGAGGTCAGTCATGGAATAGGTTCCCATGCTCATGTCATTTATGATATTTGAATGGGATGTGTTCATAGTCCTATGTTTGAACCCATTTTGAATCCTAGAAGCTAATGCAAATTGATTCAGGCAGAGCTCTTGAAACATTCATATAGACATAGATTTTGGTGCATGATGTATATTTACCCGTCCTAGTAGCTTCCAAATTTGTGACAAATATTCCAAGATTGTTCCCAATGCATTATAGCGTTTATTCTTCCCAAAATTCATGTTGCAAAGAATATAGCCTTATTCATGTTAGAATTAAAAGAGATGTGCTCGTTTCACCGTAGACGATATCTCAATATTGTCACCCAACCATAGGCACAAAGGCCACCCCCGAGCACCTTAACCTTGACAGATAGAATAATTATGGAAGCAAACCCTAGAACCAATAGCCCATCAAGGTACCGTATCTCTCTCCAAAGCTAGTGTGCCAAGCAGAAGGTCCAAACCATAACCAAAGCAGAAAGTCCAAACCATAACCAAAGACAAAGTCACCACTTCAAAAAATGCAACTCTCCTCCAGTCATGCACATTATTTGTGCTTATGCAGTTGTGAGAATGTGAGTGCAAATGAGCTCAAGCACCCTCTATTTATAGTCCTTCAAGTGACCTAACCAGGTCAAATTCTTCTTTTGGAGGCTAATAACTTAATATAAGTTATTCTCTTGAGTCGACTTGTATTCTAGGGTTATTACCCAACTAATTAGGGTTTCTCTTTCTTCCCGGAATATTCTAGTCTCGTCAAGGTTACACGTAGAGGTTAATACCTCTTGTAGCTACCGTAATATCAACACTCCCTCCTATCTAGGGAGGTATTAAAGACAATGGTCTTGAGCACAAATATACCATTCAACCAGTAGCATCATCATAGCCACACAAGCTATCTCATGATCAAATCACGAGCACCATCATCACTATCAACTAGATAGTCTCCATGACAATCATAACAATTCCATCCAATAGAACACACCTGTGTCTATTCATAGTAGTATAAAACTACTATCCAGTGGTACACAACCACTCCTAGTAGAACACAACTACTAACTAGTGACACATAGTCACTACCAGTTGATCACATCCACCACAGTAGCAATACAACTATTGTTCAGAGACATACAATCTCCACAACAATCATATCATTTGACATCAACCTGTATCAACAATATCATGATACAAACTGAGTCATCTGGGACATTCTTCCACTCACATCTGTGAGATATGGAAGAGCATCTACCCTTAGAAATTTAAACATTAGCCATGGGATATCTGGACTATTCTTCCCGAGCATAGAAGAATAATTGTCCCTGATTGCTAAATTTGGACCATTTAACCTAACCGAGCCATTCTTTTGGCACTATTCATAGTGAAAACTGGAGAGAATGAGTGTTCCCTAGGGAATGACTATCCAAACCATTTCCTATGGAAATGATTTCCCTACACCAACCTCCTACATCATGCCATTCTTCAAAACTTCTCACAACTGTGAACTTTGAAAGAATGACTGCCCAAAGAGGTGGACCATTCTGCATGACCACTTCTCATAGTGACTACCAAGGAGAATGATTGTCCTATACCATTCCCCCACACTGGCCACAAGGGGAATCACCATCTATGGTACATCAACAATTTGTTAGACCATTTTCTTTGCGAAAATGACTGTCCATCTAAAATCTTAGACCACTTTCCATCCTGGAAAGTGACTGCCCATCTTGGACCATTTTCCAAACTGGAAAATGACTGCCCATATATCAATAATATATCAGTGCTCCCTCCCAACCTGGGAAGTAATCTCCACGAGCCCCAGCTTGTCCCTCAAGTATGCAAACTTTATTTTGGACAAAGGGTTCGTAAAATATATGCAGTCTTCTCATATGTGGAGATATATTGGAGAACCACTTCTCCCCTCTGGACTTTATCATAGAGAAAATAATACTTGATCTCAATGTGCTTCGACCTGTCATGTAACACTAGGTTCTCTGAGAGGTTCACACAACTCTAGTTATCAAAATATATCACGGTCGAATCCAACACCTAATCAAACAGTCTAGAAACCAACTTACAAAGCCACACTGCTTTCGTACAAGCATCACAAGCTGAAATATACTTTGCTTCCGCAGTGCTGAGTGCAATAAAATTTTGTTTTCTGCTAGCCCATGAAATTGTAGCATAACCCAAAATGAAACACAATCCATAAGTACTCTTTCTATCTTCTGCACTCCCTGCCCAATATGAGTCGGTAAATCCATGCAACTTTACTTCATTGTTTGAGGCATATCTCAAACCATACATTATTGTCCCATGAAGATAGCTCAAGATATGTTTTGCAACCACCCAATTCTCTTGTCTAGGTTCCACCTAGAACTGACTCAACATGTTCACAACAAAGAATTTGTTCGGCCTAGTATTTACCAAATACATAAAGGAGCCAATCAACTGTCAATAGAGGGATGATTCTACTGGATCAAAGTCTCTCAACTTCTTCAGATCTGTGATCATGGGATTTTTCCATGGATTTACAATCCATCATCCCAGACTTCTGAAGAACATTTCAATACACTTCCTATGTCATAGGAAGTTTTCACCACACTTTTTTTGTACATGAGAGGATCTGCACCAAGTTGCTTGAATCCATACAAGGTCTTCTTCCATCTACATACATGAGTCTCTTTCTGGTATACCTCAAAACCTAGAGGTTTATCTACATATGCTTCTTCCTCAATTGCTCTATTGAGAAGAACAATCTTTTACATCTAACTGACGTAAATTCCAACCCATGGATACTGCAAGATATATAATGGCTCAGATAGAGGTATATCTGGTTTATTGGAACAAGATGTCATCATAGTATTCTCCCTCCTTCTAGGAGAATCCTCGAGCCCTTAATCACTCCTTTATAGCTATCAATGCTTCCATTCATAAGTATTTTTCACAATTTTTCACATGCATTCCTTTTTCTTGATTGCTTCTAGTGGGTTCTAATCATGCTGGTAGTCTTATTATTTTTGGTATAATAACTGGTTCAATTTTGGTTGTTATTTCTTTTCTTTCTTTCTTGTAATATTTATGTTCTTTCTCATGTTCCTCTTCAACGTTGGAGTCCATGGAATCTTCTATAGATTCCATGCCCTTCCTTCCTGAAGATTCCAACTTCTTCCTTTCGTCATAGGAACATAAATGTAGATGGACAACCAAGGATATTCAAGGCTTCTTTTCGAAGAAGACTTTTTCTAGAGTTAGGTTGAACACATGCTTCTTATAATGACTGCTACTTCCATGAAGAACATGGACATGTATTTCATAGTCTTCACATGTTCTTTAATGGATCGCATTATTCAGGCTTAAATCCCTCCTGATCCAAGCTTCATGCCTGAATGAGCAATATGCGTGCTCTTCTTTTGGAATTATGCAATCAACTCCCTCCATCTGAGAGAGTCCATGCTTCCATTTTCATCCTTCTTTATTTTTGCAAAGTGTCACAAGTCTATTATAGTTTCCTCTTGATTACTGACTTCTTTTTGGTCTAACTCCTTCCGGGTTTCTTCAAGTTTGGTTCTAATTGTGGCCCATCTAGTAGTTGTTACTTATATATTGTTATGATAGCTTCCACAGGGATTGTCACTAAAGGTTGTCAATGTACTTCATCCTTTTTAGATACATTACTAGTAGTCATTGTAGTGGCAATCCTTATCTTGTTATTCTCCCATAGGTATTGTTTCATTGACTATGTTACATAAGAATATTGTTATCTTGAATAGTAGAAAAAGTCTGCTTCATCCTGCTTGACTTTATTTGAGGGTTCCTTTTCTTTGGCAACTGTTGCTTCGTGTGTTTCCTTTCTTTTATTTAACTCAGGACAATGGTTCCTGTAGTGACCATATTTTCGATAATTGAAGCATTGTATTTTTCTGACATATCTTTTTCTTGATTTGGTTTCTTCCTTGAGCCAAACTTCTTCTTATTCTTGAATTTCTTGAACTTTGCTGTGTAGGCTTGATCATAATCTTTCTTTTGGGATTTCTCTTTTGTGCTAATCCTTGATTTGTCTTGTGCACAACAAGTCTGAAGTTCTTCAAATGTGGGATATTATGTTCTTGTGTTCATGCCTGCGACAAATGCATCCCATGTCTTGGGAAGGCCACTAAGTACTATATTTACCAATTCCTTTTCTGAAATGATTTCCTCAATAGCTTGTAGTTGATCTCTTAATTGAGAGATTCTTACAAAGTATGATGTTATGGTGTCATCATTATTCATTTTCATGTCGTGGAGCACATTCTTTAGACTCATCGCTTGTCCAATATTTATGAATGAGAAGAGTTTAGTTAGGGCATCATACATTTTTTTGGATGAGTCAATATGAGAAATGTAGGGTATCAAATGGTCCTTTATAGAGTCCACTATGATACTCATAGCATTGATGCCATTGTCCTTGAACTTCTCCATAACTACAACGTTATGAGGTTCCTTTTCTTTTCTTTCTTCAAACTGTGGTTCCATGATCTTGCCTTTCACGATATCCAACACTTTATTCTTGGCAAGGATGAGGTCAATCCTTGTCTTCCAAGATCCGAAGTTAGAAGCCCCTTCTAACGTTTTTTCTGACTTCATAAAGTAAGTCATGACTGCTTTGACTTGGTCAACCTTTGACTTTGACCAAAAATTCAAACTTGACTCTCGGGCTTGCTGAGAGTACCAGGAGGTGCACTAGCCTAGGGCGCACTAGGTTATCTAGGAATTAGGTCAAGCGCTTCACTTAAGGTGCCTCAACACGAGGGTTAGGGTTTTGTTGTTGCAACAAAAACTATGACTGCAACTGCAACTACAACTGAGAAAATCCTCCCAATATACCTTCCAGTGGTTAGACTGTCTGAAGATAGTGTCGGTCCATAGCCTGCTAGAATTAAAAGAGATGTGCTTGTTTCACCGTAGATAATATCTCAATATTGTCACCCAACCATAGGCACAAAGGCCACCCTCGAGCACCTTAACCTTGACAGATAGAATAATTCTGGAGGCAAACCCTAGAACCAATAGCCAATCAAGGTAGCGTATCTTTCTCCAAAGTTAGCGTGCCAAGCAGAAGGTCCAAACCATAACTAAAGCAGAAACTCCAAATCATAACCAAAGAGCAAGTCAATACTGCAGCAACTGCAACTCTCCTCCAATCATGCACACTACTTGTCCTTTTGAAGTTGTGAGGATGTGAGTGAAAATGACCTCAAGTGCCTTCTATTTATAGTCCTCCAAGTGACCTAACTGGGCTGACTTCTTCTTTTGGAGGCTAATAACTTAATATAAGTTATTCTCTTGAGCCGACTTGTCTTCTAGGGTTATTACCCAACTAATTAGGGTTTCTCTTGCTTCCCGAAATATTCTAGTCTCATCAAGGTTACACGTAGAGGTTAATACCTCCTACAGCTACCGTAATATCAACAATCCAGACGTATGCTTCAATAAAATATTATTTCTTTTGGTTGAATCTATTAGTTCAAAACTCAAATTTAGGTCTATACAATTAAAGAAATATGGACCTTCCTAAAAAACCTTGTCTCTAAATATTGCAATGAAGAAACCTTTAGAGTCTAGTTTCAAATCAACCTACCCTTTGGTTTCCAGTGGGTCTTTACCCACCAAATTAGAGCCTTCTCTGAAGGCCAAATTCCCATAAATCTTCCTATTACCACATGATCCTTCATGTATTGAATACACCCATCGATATTTTTGCAGGTAACCTCATACCTTGAGTTTTCCTTTAGCTTCGCCAGACAACAAATTTTCAATTTCAATTCCTTCTTAGATTCACATTGCACTATAATGCTCAACTCACTTGCCACCTGTTGGTCCTTTCGTACACCCCTATCTCAAATTTCTTCTTTGCTTCTCTTGGAACAACATCTTTGAAAGAGGGAATACCTAAGTTGTCACCACCATTGAATTGATAAATCTATGATACAATACCCTCCCTCACTTTAGAACCCTAGCTCATTCATCGCCCTTCATTACCCCTTTTATAATGAGTTGAAAACCCCTTTAATTAATTATAAGTTGAACCATTTAAATACAAAAGAGTTTATAAAATATATTTAGATTTTTTTGATAAGTGGAAAAAACATTATATCTACACCAATTTCAAATAACTAACGTATTAATAACTTCTTGGTAAAAGTATTCATTTTTCAAAATAAATATCGAAAGATCAAATTTACAAACTCCGTTACATTACTCTAAAATGTGAAAGTTAAATTAAGAATTATGTACAAAATAAACAAAAGTGATTCCCTATTAAAAATGAAAAAGAGAATTAAATGTTGACATGTTTGGGCAATGAGCGTTAACCCAAGACTGCGGTATTCTAACATAATAAAATTAAACAGAGGTTTTGCTGGAATTGAATTGCAAGCTCAAGGTTTTATATTAGCTCATAACCACACTTACCGTTATTGTATTAAAGGGAATTTTTATATTTTTTCATTTTCTTCCAAAAGTGCAAATCTCCGTCTCACAAATCATCATATTTAGGTTTCACATATGAAATTAATGTAAAGTAATAGTTACGCTAAAAATATATAGGGATAGGCTTGGCTTTTGAGCTTTTTATGATTTGGTTTTATTTTTTTCCGAAGGTACAAGAATATTGTCTTACATGCTCATTGCTCATTATATAGTAAAATGAAAAAAATAAAAATTCAAATTGAGTTTATTAACAATAATTAGTTTAAATGGAGCTATGTAAAGTTGATTGGGGTATCCATTCTTTACTTTTTTTTGCTTTTTAGTGTCTAAGTTCATGTTTGGATTTTTTTCCTCTCTCGAGGGACACATAGGCAACATAAGTTTTTTTTTTTCATGAATTTTTTTTTCTCAAATTTATAAAGGGTATAAATTCATTTACATAAAATAGCCTCAGCTGGAGAGAGAGCAAGATTGGTGTTGTCCAACATAAAACGGACCAATACAAAACCTTGTCCAAGTAGCTTACAAGGAGGAGAAAAAACGAGAGAAGATCACTCCAAGCAGGGGGAATGATGGATCTAGATAGCTTACTATGTTGAAAAACATCAAAACTAGATGAGGGCAATTATCCTTCGAATAAATTATAAAAGGAGATGGGGCTCTCTAACCCTTTATCACAATGGTAGACCGAGAGCCTACCAACCACTCCGCTTAGAGCCCTCTTAGAAAGTGCATCCGCTACTGTATTATGGATTCTGGGAATATGGCGGAAATTTATGTCGGAGAAGTTGTTGGACAACTCCAACGTTTTTTGTTTCCAACCTTCAATGTGGACTGAATGGAGCTTATTGTTTTGATTTATCCAATCAATTATAATTCTCGAGTCTCCTAAAACAAGAATGTGGTTTAAAGACCAAAACGTAGCAAGGGATAGTGAAACCCATAAGCCCATGAGCTCGGATTTGGTATTAGATCCCGCTCCACAGTTTAAAAACCAATTAGTCATCCTTGTCTGGTGAGATTTGAAAGTGCCTCCTGCCCCACAACAGAGGCCATTGGATTGAGTTGCACCGTCAAAACAAACTAAAGCAGTGCCTTCCGTCAGCTGATATTCACATGCCTTGATTTGGATCGACTTTATGGAGCTCGACTGCCATTGGAGGTTGGAAAGGATTCTGTGGAGAACCGTTTGACGGATTGGAGGCTGACCCTCAAAAATTACCTGATTCCTCTCTATCCAGATCCACTAGCAAACGAGGGCAACCATCGAAAGTGGAGCCGATCTATTCTTTTGCCAAGAAGAGAAGCACTCGGTAATGGAGTCGCCCTTCCATTCGATCGATAGAGAAAAATGCTGTAACATGCGCGTCCAAATATACACAGTGAAGTTGCAGTGAATCAGAAGATGGTTTATATCTTCCGTGGCTAATTTGCACAGGGGGTAGCGGCCGGGCCCCTGCCAGGCTCTTTTTTGGAGCGCCTCCCAAGAGAGCGATCTCTCCTTAATACACAGCCCAACAAAATTTTTAATCTTTAGTGGTATGGACCACTTCCAGATTGAAAGGAGCCACGAGATCTCTTCAATATAATCAAAGGTTTGATGGAGAGCTGCATAGGCGTTTTTAACAGTCAAGAAGCCCGATGCATCATCCCCGGCCCACAGAAGAGTGTCAGGAGTGTCATTGAGCGAGATTCCGGCAGATTTCAAAGCAGTTGTGTAAGTGTCCCATTCCATTGCCAACGGTCTCAGAAGCTGGATGTCGCTGCTAGGGATCCAGAGATCGGGGAGAAACTGTGTGTTGGCTGCCACTTTTACTTGCGCCAGACACCTGAGGTTTAAAAGAGCGAGCTGTGATCTGAGGGGGGGCGAGAGGATGGAGAGGTTCTCCAAACCTAGGATTTTATCCCTCCCGAGTAAAATCTCGGTACCTGAACCAGGCTTCCAACGAAGCCAGTGAAGAACCACCGGAGAGGCGGTGGTCAATCCCTTCCAAAAAGGTGAAGCCCGTTTCAGCTCAAGAGAGGGATTTCACAACCAAAGGAGGAGAGGAAGGGAGTCAAGATATTTATCTAAAATGATTCGGTGCCAAATGCTATTATGGGTAACCGCTCTCCAGAAAGAGCAGGCCAGGAGTGCCGATTTGAAAATAGACAGGTTCTTGAGCCCCCAACCCCCTGCCTTTCGGGGTCTAGAAAGGGACTGCCAGCTGCAAAGGTGAAAACGGTGTTTAGCAACAAGATCATTCGAAAGGAAATTGAAAGAGAGCCTTCAAAGTAAAATAATAATTTTGTTTGGGATACGCTCAAGAGTCATCCAGTAGACAACCAGCCCCTCAAGCACAGATTTGACTAAGATGAATTTCCCACCTAGGGACAACCACTTATTGCACCAAAAGCCAATCTTCCTTTCGAATATAGCCACGATCCAGCTCCAATCTGTAGAGGTGGAGGCTCTCGGCTTCAGCCTATAACCCAGGTAGCTGAAGCCTTCTTTTAAATCAAGAAAAGTGAAGGGGATGGAGCCTTTGAGAAGCAAGAGCTCTGCATCAGATACTCCCCAATAATGGACCGTGGATTTTAAAGAGTTGATGGACAGTCCCGAAACTGTGCAGAAGACATGAAGAACATCCAAAATAACCAACCACTCTGTAAGCTCAGCTTTTGACATTAGGAGAATATCATCGACGAACATGAGATGTACAATCTTAATGAGTCTAGAAACTTTTAAACCAGAGATTTTGTGTTCGGCGATGGATTTTGTAAGGAGAAGGCTGAGGCTTTCCATAATAAGTATGAAGAGGTAAGGAGAAAGTGGGCATCCCTGTCGGAGCCCCCTTTCACTTTTGAAGAAATTAGTCGCCTCCCCATTAATCAGCACCGCAAAATTTGCACTCGTGACACATGCCAGAATCCAATCCGTGAACTTGTCTCCAAAACTTGCAGCGTGTAGGATTAGTCTCAAATAATCCCAGTCTATACTGTCAAAAGCCTTTTTGAGGTCAATTTTCATGATAAGGCCTTTATATTTTTCTGTTTTATAGAGTGGATGCACTCATGGGCAGCACCGATGGCATCTTGTATTCGCCTTCCTTTTAAAAACCCAAGCTGTTCAGCTGAAAGGCTCCTTTCCAGAAACGGCTTCATGCGATTTGAGATGACTTTCGAAACCAATTTGTAAATAAGATTGCACAGGGAAATTGGTCTGTAATCATTGAAAGAGACAACGTTGTTTTCTTTGGGGATCAAAACCAGGAAGGTGGAGTTAATGCTTTTAGATATCTTCCCTTTGATGCGTATGTCTTCAACCATCTGTAGGAGGTCCGATCCAACAAGTTCAAAAAAGTGGGAGAAGAAATCTGCCGTCCAGCCATCGGGCCCTGGACTTCTCTCCTTTTTGAAATGTATCAGTATATCCTTTAGCTACGGAAGGGTGACAGGCTTAAAAAGATCGGAGGCTTCAGAGTCTGTAACCAGTTTTGGGTAAAGGCTGGTTGTAGCAACCTTTTCATGAAGAAAAGGATTCCTGTCGCCTTTGAAGAGCTGCTCGAAATATGAGACCGCCTCAGCTTTGATTGCCTCTTGGCCTCAGCGAGTCTCATCACAATCGCTTTGGATAGACCAGATTTGTTTTTTGTTCCTGTTGTAACTAGCCATATTATGAATTTTTTTGTATTGGAGTCTTTCCATTTGAAACAGGTCGCTCGGCTGTGAAGTCTCCAGGACTTTTCCTCTTCCCTCAGAATGTGGTCTCTGCGCTTCTCAAGCTCCTTTAAGGAAACATAGTCCTCTAAAGACAGAGCAACTGTGGTTGATAGAAGAATGAGCTTTTTTATCTCCGATTCCAGATTTATTAGAAGGGCCGCCTCCGAGTTCTTCTTTAATATACTTCAGGACTTTGAACGGGCTTTTAACTCCTTTAGTTTCCAATGAATGCGCAGCTGTGGGTTACATTCAAGTTGGAAGCGAGGGTCAGTCCAGATCGAATGGACCAGATCAGAATAATCAACCGATGATAACCAGTGATGGTTGAACTTAAAGGGGGAGGCGATAAGCTGGAGGGGAAGGTTCAGCTTTAGGAGAATGGGGGCATGGTTGGAGAAGTATGGATACTCCACCCACGAAGTTGGGAAGGCTGTGGATGACAATAAGTTTTCAGAAATTAAGAAACGATCTAGTCTTCTGGCTATGGCCTCGTTCCTGGAACGCCCATTATGCCAAGTGGGGACAATACTGTTTGGTAAAACATCAATGAGGTTCAAGGATGAGAAGAGGTCTCTGTAAAAATCATCTCCTGGACCGGGCTTTCATCACCGGATTTGAGGGAGATCCAATCACAACTTTGTATTCTAACAAAGACTTTCTTAGGATGTTTTTCAATTTCTTCAATTTGGGAACTCTTTTATTTAGGGGTTCCTCTCTTTGCAACTCTCCTTCCCCATTCACTACTTTTTGAAGTAGGGTATGCATTAAATACACATTGTGCAATATTAATGAGAGTTTTTGCAATTTTTCATTATTTTGTTTTTTTAGAAGATTCTAAATTCAAATTTTGGACAAGTTGAAAGGGGAGGATTAGATCTTTTACATTTGACTCTTTTTATATGTATTTTGAGATTTCTTAAAAGGGTCTTCATTTTCTTCCTGGCCCAAGATGGGGGAATAATTCTCATCTTGTTGGAGTCCTTCCTCTCTAGAGTGGCTGCATGATCCAAGTGGATATTGGTGGTCACCCACCTATTTTAACTGACTCATTTTGTCAGTTTTTAGTTTTGCACGTTCTTTTGTACTTCTTTGTAATGGTGGGTTCTACACTTCCGGGCTGTCCGAAGCCCTAAACATCTTCCAGGTGGATAATGGTGGCCTCCCACCTAATCCAACTGGCTTATTTTGTATGTTTTCATGTCAGCACATCTTGTTGTACTTCCAGGGCCGTTTTGGGGCCCTTAACAGTGTTATTTTGGCTCGCCACAGTCAAACTGTAGACGAAGTCGGAGTTTGACGACGCAATGCATAGTTCTCAAAAATACCTTTCCAACGGGAAATCACTCACCTAAAATAAAGATCGTATGCAAAATTTACAACCCCAGGAAGTTAATGTACTAACTTACCGAAACGGGGCCCGCATGACTTTTGGCGTTTCATCTCCCAGGGTTAGGTTTTTGGATGTCTAGGGTTTTAGCATTCCTATTTAACATAAAAAGGCCTTCAGAGCCTCATTGTAATCACCTTCATGCAAATGAGCGTAACCACCACATCTCTTCTCAGAGATAAAGCTGCCACCATTCTAGCGAGTCTTGCACTATGTATTTTTATAGTCTCTTTACAATTCTTTCATTAATAGAAATCAAGTATTGTTGTATTTATCTGTTTCTGGCAATTTTCATGAGTATTTCATTGTAATTTCTCTACTTTCATTTCGTTCCGAACATAATCCGGATCAGTGGTATCAGAGCAGGCGACTCTCGATCTTGTCTCTCTTAAGGAAAATCACTCTCGCATGCCCAAGAAACCCTCGATGGCGACATAAAAGATGTTGATGAATGCAACTATGTGAGACATTCTCCAGCTTACAAACCTGTGAGATGTGGATCATTGTAGCTATGTGAGTCTTTCTCTCAGCTTACAAACCTGAGAGAAATCCCCTAAGAAGAGTACGTGGTCCATGCCTGAGACATAGCTAGGAACATAGAGATGACCTCCTCCATTTAGAGCATTGAGAAGAACTCCAGATGATTATCCAGTGGGAAAGGTGATCTGTTGATTTAGACGTGCCTTTGGCTGAGCACAAGGTGAACGTGTGAAATACCAAAGTGTTGGGTGCATCGTCATGTGAATAGAAATGAATATGATGTATTAGCCTCCTCTGAGCAACAGAGTTGACGAGAAGACTCTAGATGATTCTCCTATGTGAGGCAGTGGGGAAGAAGATCTGTAGAGTGGGCGTGCCTGTGGATGAGCACAGGTGAACATGGGAAGATCTGGTTCTTCTGTGTAATGCAGTAAACCAGAGATATGACATCCATATGGATGTTGTAACACCCTGTTTCCCCCAGATTGTAAATATAACTGAACTGGCCAAGGACTATGGCAAAACTCATAAGCATGAATATGTGTTGTAAATGGACCTTATGAAGAAGGTCGATGAATGTAAATAACATTATGAAATTTTATTG
>ML795574.1:125578-139193 GCA_009831015.1 Picea engelmannii | reverse complement strand
AGGATTTGGCTGGGTTTTCTTCCCTTGTTGAGAAGGGTTTCCCATGATACTTCTTGTGTTCTTGTGCATGGTGTTTCTTCTTGTGATCTTGGTTGCTGCAATATTATTAATGTCTATGGTTAAGTTAAATGATAAAATGGAATGAACTTCATGCTTAACCTAGCTTATTGAAAAATCAACATGGTATCAAAGCATAGGTCTTGAAGAACCCATTGCACAAGCTACAAGCTTTTACCAGTCATCCCTCCTCTTCTGCAGAACTATACGACCCTCTTAGGGTTTCCAGAAAATCCGTACAACCCTCTTATTTTGAATGTTCCAGCCCCTAAAACTTGGACATTGAGGAAAATTTTGGCATGGGAGAGTACGCCCTTCTCCAGTGCACCTCCAGAGACTCTCAGAATGAATTTTCGATCATTTTGAAATTTTGGCCCTAAGGTTTCTAGGATTTTTCAATTTTCTATTTTTAGGGTTTCTGCAGCTCTTTGAAGAAGCCTTCAAGATTACCTGTGTTATTCTAACTTTCAAGGATGATTTTTGGCAGTCATAATCCCAACAAAACCTAAGGTTGCTAGCCTAGCCTAGCCGTTAGGTTTTCTAGCCCAATTAACAAGGGTTTGTGAAGAATCTAAAATATGATGAACAAAGCTATTGATGAATGGAAGGAAAATGACAACAAGACAAGGAAGCCAATCATCTACACAAACTCTTACATTGAAGGGCCAACTTTAAATTAGAAATATGACAAAAGGTGACACCACGACTATCTTCATGAAGATCTCAGAGGACAGAGATCAACTAGGTGCCATTGGAGAAATCATATCAACACCCTCATGTATGCACTTGTATATTTATTATTTGTATCATTGTCATGAGGATAATTACAGGAGGAAGGAACCTTTTTGCTGAAGTCATGGATCAAGAGGGATCTCAGTGCATTGAGAGGAACAACACACTGGAAGTAAAGACTCCAGGTTTGATTGTTATAATTGTCATTCCTCTAATCTATGTTTATAAAGTTTGCTACATTACAAGTAGGTGTTGTAGTCATGACAACATTCCTCAAATTGTTTTGATTCTAGAGATGTACTCATTATTCTCCTTTAAGAGATATTCTTTTGTTGGTTTGTTTTGTTTTCTTGTTCCAGTTAGGCTAACAAGAAAGGAAGATGTCTATCCCTTAGAGGGAGTCACTTGACTTAGAGGGAGTCAAAACTATTTGAGAAAGAGGAAGAATAAAACCATCATTGAGGCAATCAATGCAATAATGCATAATCAAAATCCTTCTATGATTCTATGGGCAGAAGCATGCATGGCACAATATATGTTCAAAACAAGACTCTTCACCAGACTTTGAAAAAAAACATAACTCCTGAAGAAGTCTTCACCGAAATAAAGCCTGAGATTGAACTCTTCAGGTTATTTGGGTGCCTAATGTATTTTCATGTACCTAAAGAGAAGAAGCCCAAGCTAGATCCTTTAGAAAGAAAAGGATACAATGAATCTTCAAAGACATTCTAGATCGACATCCCTGGTCAGAGACAGATTGAGACAAGCAAAGACATTTCCCTTGAAGAAGAGACAATCTTTCAAATATATAGAGAATCTCATATGGAGATTGACATTAAGACAATACCTTCTCTCTCTTCATCAGTTCAGAGGGAGACAAACATTATTTAAGCTGATCCAGTTTCTCCAATTGATATGTTCAGAGATATTGTAGTAGGTCATAAAAGGCCTACCTAGACTCACTCTGCAAGAGGCAGAGAAATATAGAAGCCTCTCAAGGCACATCCCGAGAAAGCAAAAGATATTTTCGAGCTATCCTTCAGTCATGAACCACTTCATTGATGATGAGCTCCTTGGTCTTAGAGAAGCAACAAGATAACATGTATGGCAAGATGCCATAACAAAAGAGCACCAATATATCTTAAATAATGATGTATAAGACATTATTTAGGGACCAAAAGGGAAGTCAGTGGTAACTTCCAAGTGGATCTATAAGATCAAGCATACAACTGATGGGAGTGTTGAGAAATACAAAACAAAATCTATAGCCAGAGGTTTCTCACAAACACAGGGAGTTGTATATGATGAGACACTTGATCAGTGAACCTGATACACTTCCATCCATACTACCATCCATAAGTTGAAAACTATATCAGATAGATAGATTCTCGATGAGTTTGGATTTCAGCAAGAGTGTTGTTGATCCAAAACCTATATCATTATAGTGTTGGTGAGAAGAGCCTGATCCTGATGACTTATTCAGAAAGTCGTGTTGTTGGATACAAGTAATCCTTGACTTCTGAATTCGAGATGAAGAATCTGAGTATGATGCACTACTTCTTGGGACAAGAAGTATGACAGAGGACCGATGAGATTTTCCTGAGTCAAGGAAAATATACAGTGAAAATATTAAAGAAGTTCAATATGACAGAATGCAAAATCAACCGTGATGGATTTAAAGAAGAATATTGATGATGATTCAGACGAGACTGATCCACATCTGATTGGATCACCGATGTATCTGGTTAACACCAGACTTGATTCATGCCATGCAATGAATTTGCTTAGTCATTTCATGAGTCAACCAAGACAGACTCACTAGATGACAACAAAACATGTATTGAGATATATACAAGATATGGCCTGAGATATGCCTCCAGTGTGAACTTGAGTGTGCAGGATATGCCGATTCAGATTGAGCATAAATTACAGTGAACCGGAAAAGCACACCCGACTGATGTTCTATCGTGAAGTTTTCCATGGTTTCCTAATGCAACAAGAAACAAAACTATGTGGCCTTGAGTACCACATAGGTAGAGTATATAGCATCGAGTGTGCAAAGCAATGTGGCTTCACAAGATTCTGACATATTTACTTGACCATGAGATGGATCCTATGATGATAACCAAGAGCCGTGAGTAAAGCTCCTTGAGAACCCAGTGTTTCCTGATGGATCAAAACACGATGAGATGAAATATCCTTATATTAGAGATATGATGCAGAGGAAAATCGTACACATACAATACCTTACTACACATGAGAAGATTGCAGATATCTTCACCAAATTAACTTCGTGAAGAATGGCTCCCTAGTTGAGAGGGAGTCTCGATAACTCCAGCCAAGACAAAATTCAAAATACATCCGTGTGAGACTTGGCATGATAAAGAATGCCTCCCTAGCTGAGAGGGAGTGTTGTTGAATGCATCTATGTGAGACATTCCCCAACCTACAAACCTGTGAGATGTGGATCATTGCAACTATGTGAGTCTTTCTCTTAGCTTACAAACCTGAGAGAAATCCCCTAATAAGGGTATGTGGTTTCTGCCTAAGATGGAGCTAGGAACGTAGAGATGACCTCCTTCATTCAGAGAGTTGAGAATAACTCCAGATGATTATCCAGTGGGAAAGGCGATTTGTTGAGTTAGACGTGCCTGTGGATGAGCACAAGGTGAACGTGTGAAATCCCAAAGTGCTGGGTGCATCGTCATATGAAAATAAATGAAGATGATGTATTAGCCTCCTTTGAGCAATAGAGTTGACGAGAAGACTCCAGATGATTCTCCTGTGTGAGGCAGTGGGAAAGAATATCTGTAGAGTGGACGTGCCTATGGACAAGCACAAGTGAACATGTGAAGATCTGGGTCTTCTGTGTAATGCAGTGAACCAGAGATATGACATCCCTATGGATGTGCCCCTAGTGGATGAGCACTAGTGGGTGTATCAAATCTTTTTCTATATATTGGTCAAGAGTCAGACTTTCCTGTAACCCTATTTGTAATATAAAGGGTACAGGTCTGCCCCACCTTAATGTGATTAATAATAAATGTAAAAGATAATTAATATGGTTAATATTAATTATAATATAATAATTATAATTATAATTATAATGTGACTTAGAGAGGTCGACCCTGTTGATCCAATAGACACTTCTATTCACAGGTTTAGGTTAGTATAAGTAAAGGTAAAATCCCCATTGTGGAAACATATATTTTCTTGTGAGTTTGGAAATTTCAGCAAGTACATTTACTTGGAAAAGTGCGCACCTCTCTTGGGCGCTATTCTTATAGGGTTTGAGCACCCTCTTGTGTGCTAGGTCTTTATTGGTGGTGAAGGTATTTCTCTTGAAGAATATAGCAAAGGATTTGGCTGGGTTTTCTTCCCTTGTTCAGAAGGGTTCCCCAGGATACTTCTTGTGTTCTTGTGCATGATGTTTCTTCTTGTGATCTTAGTTGTTGCAAAAATCAACATGGTATCAAAGCATAGGTCTTGAAGAACTTCATGCTTAACCTAGATTATTGAAAAATCAACATGGTATCAAAGCATAGGTCTTGAAGAACCCATTGCACAAGCTACAAGCTTTTACCAGTCATCCCTCCTCTTCTGCAGAACTATACGACCCTCTTAGGGTTTCCAGAAAATCCGTACAACCCTCTTATTTTGAATGTTCCAGCCCCTAAAACTTGGACATTGAGGCAAATTTTGGCATGGGAGAGTACGCCCTTCTCCAGTGCACCTCCAGAGACTCTCAAAATGAATTTTCGATCATTTTGAAATTTTGGCCCTAAGGTTTCTAGGATTTTTCAATTTTCTATTTTTAGGGTTTCTGGAGCTCTTTGAAGAAGCCTTCAAGATTACATGTGTTCTTCTAACTTTCAAGGCTTATTGTTGGCAGTCATAAGCCCAAAAAAACCTAAGGTTGCTAGCCTATCCTAGCCATTAGTTTTTCTAGCCCAATTAACAAGGGTTTGTGAAGAATCTAAAATATGATGAACAGAGCTATTGATGAATGGAAGGAAGATGATGACAAGACAAGGAAGCCAATCATATACACAAACTCTTACATTGAACGATCAGCTTTAAAGTAGCAAGATGAAAAAAGGTGACACCATGACTATCTTCTTCATGAAGATCTTAGAGGACAAAGATCAACCAGGTGCCATTGGAGAAATCATATCAACACCCTCAGGTATGCACTTGTATATTTATTATTTGTATCATTGTCATGATGATAATTACAAGAGGAAGGAACATTTTTTTCTTAAGTCATGGATCAAGAGGGATCTCAGTGCATTGAAAGGAACAACACACTGGAAGTAAAGACTCTGGGTTTGATTGTTATAATTGTCATTCCTCTAACCTATAATTATAAAGTTTGCTACATTACAAGTAGGTGTTGTAGCCGTGACAACATTCCTCTATTTTTTTTTTTATTCTAGAGATGTACACATTATTCTCCTTTAGGAGATATTCTTTTGTTGGTTCATTTTGTTTTCTTGTTCCAGATAGGCTAACAAGAAAGGAAGATGTTTATCCCTTAGAGGGAGTCAAAACTATTTGAGAAAGAGGAAGAATAAAACCATCATTGAGGCAATTAATGCAATAATGCATAATCAAAATCCTTCTATGATTCTATGGGCAGAAGCATGCATGACACAGTATATGATCAGAACAAGACTCTTCACCACACTTTGAAAAAAAACATAACTCCCGAAGAAGTCTTCACTGGAATAAAGACTGAGATTGAACTCTTCAGGTTATTTGGGTGCCCAGTGTATTTTCATGTACCTAAAGAGAAGAAGTCCGAGATAGATCCTTTAGAAAGAAAGGATACAATGAATCTTCAAAGACATTCCAGATCGACATCCCTGGTCAGAGACAGATTGAGACAAGCAGAGACAAATGGGAATTTGGGTCTGCAAATCTGCAACAACCAAAGCACGGTAAAGACGACCCTAACCAACATCCTCTAGACAACCAATCCAAGGCACAGGATAAAAAGGGTAAAGGGAAGATGAAGAATGACACTGGAAAGTGGTGTGACTTCCACAAAATCCCCTGGCACAACACCGATGAATGTCGCTCGAAACAGTTATTGGTGGTTGAGGTCAAAGACACGAAGCCAAACCCTGATTCAGAATCCGATCCAGAAAATATTGAAAATAGACAGATCATCGACATAGAACCCACTGCCATTTTCGTGACCACAGAAATTCAACCAGAAGAATCAGTAGATCCTGAAGAGGGGGATTGCCTTTTCCATTCACAGATGTGTGTGAAGGGGACCTCGTTGCATTTCATTGTTGATAATGACATCAGAAGAACCTCATCTCAGCTAAGGCTGTCAAATAGTTGGGGTTGTCGACAACACCACACCCACAACCATACAACATCGGATGGCTTCATTAGGGAAGAGATCTTCGTGTCAGCCAGCAGTGTCGCATGTGCTATGGCATCCAACCCTTCAAGGATGAGGTAGTGTGTGATGTTTCCCCTCTTGATGTCTGTGGTGTGGTTTTGGGCCAACCATATATGTGGAGACGTCATGTTGTCTATGAGTATAGACCCTGTAGTGTCATTATTACTCTAGGAGGTCATCTCTATCGGATACCAAAGGTAGTTTCGACTACTTCTCCACCAAAACAGTGCCGCAAGGTAATCTCTCATACTGCAAAATTCATCCTCTTCACAGTTTATTCAAAGGATGCACAAAATACCACTACAACCACTGCAACCTCAAAACCTTCTAACGAGAAAAAACAGTTTGTCAAAGAGAAAGAAGATATTATTTCTTCACCTACAATGGTTCCTGCACAATGCCCCATCAAACCCAAACACAATAGGTTGGTGGAGCATATTCAACCCTACCAGCAACCAGTTTGTGACAGTCTTCCACAGATCAAGCAACACAAATTCTCCAACAAAGCACACAACTCACCAAGATTCAGATTCATAATACACTTTCCCCTCTTCCTTGGGCACTCAATGCAATGGAGACCATTGCTTCCTAAGGGGGGAGGATTGATCCAAGTGGACATTGGTGGCCACCCACCTGTTCCAACTGGCCCCTTTTGCTAGTTTTTAGCTTAGCATGTTCTTCTATACTTCTTTGTAATGGTGGGTTCTATAGTTCTGGGGCTATATGAAGCTCTACACATCTTCCAGGTGCATACTGGTGGCCCCCCACCTAATCCAATTGGCTTATTTTGTATCTTTTCATTTCAACACATCTTGTTGTACTTCTAGGGCCGTTTTGGGGCCCTTAACAATGTTATTTTGTCTCACCACAGTCAAACTGTAGACAGAGTTAAAATTTGACGACGTAATGCGTAGTTATTGAAAATACCTTTCCAATGGGCTATCATGCGCCTCAAATGAAGATTGTATGCAAAAGTTACAACCACGGGAAGTTAATGTATTAACTTACCCAAACAGGGCCCACATGACTTTTGGTGTTTCATATCCTAGGGTTAGGTTTTTGGATGTCTAGGGTTTTGTCATTCCTATTTAACATAAAAAGGCCTTCAAAGCCTCATTGTAATCACCTTCTTGCAAATGAGTGTAGCCGCAAATGAGTGTAGCCGTCACATCTCTTCTCAGAGATAAAGCTGCCACCATTCTAGCGAGTCTTGTACTCTGTATTTTTAGAGTCTCTTTACAATTCTTTCATTAATAGAAATAAAGTATTGTTGTATTTCTTTGTTTTTGGAAATTTTCAAGAGTATTTCATTGTAATTTCTCTGCTTTCATTTCGTTCCAAACATAATCTGGATCACTGCATGCAGAATAATCCTTGTTTTCCTAAGTCATGATTTCTTTATCCTCCTCATGGGAGGGAAGGGGATGGTTCCTAATTCCAAAATAGGAGAGACTTCATTTGATGGTTGAACCCGAACTACAAAATTATTTTGGCTTGAATTAGATTTTGTATTATTAATAGTATGAGGATTGACCCAAGGTTGTTTTATCTATCTATTCTAAGTTTTGAAGCCTTCTAAAATTCTTCTTCTCTATGTTTGGTAGTAAGAGGCATATTTCTTTAGAATTTTTTGCTAAAGTAGCCATACTCATGGAAATTGTTGCACTTGAATAAAATTTGTTCATAATATAGCAATTGCATATGGGTCCAGGTGTGAATTTGAATCACAATTACCTCAGGGAGGCCTTCTTCAATATTAATTACAACACATATTTGAACACATGTATACATCCTTGATTTTGGTTCAATTGACTCTAAAAATATCCTAAGATTGTTGTTGATTTCCTCAAAGGTTTCAATGTCTCATAGGTTTAGGGGGTGATGGAGGAGTTTGCAACTAGTTTGGATCAAACTAGATCGAAGTACAAATACTATTTGTTTAGGTAATTCCACTAGCTACTAGAAACCAAGGATCATTTCAGGATATGGTATCACAATCTTCTTTAAACTAAAAATGAAAGGAAAAGTAATCCTTACCACATAAGTAGAATTAAGCTCCACCTTCCACACGAGAAACCCATTGATTTAGAATACATGCTTCCAAAACTTTGTGATTCAACCACGCCCCCATGAATTTCACAATCAAGATCTGTTTTTTGAATAACATTGTTTTTCCCTTTGGGCCAACAATGGGAATGCATAGGTTGGGGAGCCCATCCATATTTTTAACAAACTTTGGCACTAGTTCATAGAGTCCGGTTCTCTTGGAAATGGATAAAACTAAAACCAAAACAAAATAGATTCTTTCTCCAAGGGAAGAGGCCCCATTATCGAGCTTGAACAAAAATTTGAAACTACCCTCTGGATTTGTTGTAGCTCAACCAATACAAAATCTTTCTTGTTGGGTGGCACAATTAAGGACGACTAGTGGATTTGAACAATAGGAGGGATTGATTGGAAGCTAAGGTGAACCCTAGATGTTGGCAAATAAAGCGCACTCAAGTTCCATTCTCTCAATGGATGCAATACTAATGTACTTTTAGTCTATACGTGAACTCTAATTGTCATTGTTCGTTAAACAATGTTATTTCTTAATTATTGTGATTTGCTCATATTTGATTGAATAAGCACATTCAATTACATTAATTTTTTTCAATGGGATTCATGGTCTCATTGTATCTTATTACTTTCAACTTCTAGGGTTGGCTTCTTTTTAGTAGGATTGATGCCACAAGGCTATATTTAAACTAAATGTGTTTCTATTGTGAAGGTTATGTGGTATTGTACATTTCATGCACTTACAATTTTAGATTATGTTATATGTGTCAATACAAGTATGATAATCCATTTGTCTTACTTTCTTGATTGTCCATCAAATTTTGAGTTTCTTGATGACTTTATCATGGTTTGTCAACTAAAATTAATTCATCATTCAATTTGTTTTCAAGAAAAACCTCATAGGGAAACCCAAGGGATACTTCCCCACATTCATGGATGGCATCCCTAGTAAATCCACAACATGGAATAGTACACCTAATCCAACGGGATTTGAATTGAATGCTTGCTAGCACAAAACTAGCCAAATTCCCAACAACATAGGCAACAAGCGATTGAGCTAACCCCTTAGGATAATTCATCATTCACTTCTTGTGATATTGTTCAATATTAATCAATCTATGAGGTGTCAATTGAATTTAATGTTTCCTCCAACTAAATCGTGATGGTATTCATAGAGCTACTAGTGACATTGGGCACAATATTATTCATCATTAGGTTGGCATATTTAGTTCCTCCGACTTGTGGAGATAATGAGGGATGAAAATGAAAATATGTGCATGCCACTTTCTATGGAGGATCTTATGCTTTCATAAGGATCAGTGCGTGCAAGATCCAAATTAACACTAATAACATTATATATGTTCCCATTCACTCATCTTGCAATGTTATTTTATCAATACTATTAATATTTTTTGGTATTATAATCATGTAAGCATATAACTATATTGTGTATTAATGTAGAAGGAATTTGTGGATATTGGGATTTCTATAGTTAAGGGTATGACATGAACACAATCACTTTGACTATTGCATTGTTCAATGATTGGTTGAGCTATAGAGAGTGCTATGAAATTCAATGCAAGGACAATGACCATGATCCATAGTTATGCCTCCTTGGCACTTCTATCCTCATCATTGCCACCAAATTCTACCCACCAAACTATACCAAACCTAATCACCACAGTTGGTGGTTCAACCTACCTCTTTGCCACATTGACATGGTTGTCCCCACCTTTTTGAAGATTGCCAAAGTACAAAGGCATTTTCACCCTCATTCTATACAAAAGGTAAGATAGACTAAACTCATTAGGTCCATATTGTTGGATTTAATAAAATTAGAGTGGAATAAAAAAAACTCAAGATGTGAACAACATATTAGATATTAATTATTTATATATGTATATAGACTATGAGTGGGTCAAATGGTTGAAAACATATATTTTGCTTGAAAACATATATTTCCTTCTCATAAATCATATGTTGGAATCCCTACAATAAGATAGAGTATTTAATTTATTTTATATAAAATTGTCAAAATAATTTTAAATAGATAAAAAATAAAGATAATAATGATGGTGGGATTGATTAGTTGTTATCACATGCGATGTAGCTTGGCATTCATTAGTCATTTAATACTAATAACCAACTTTGTTTTGTCCATGAGGTTAAATATGAAACTCCCTGTTTGGGCTTTGTTATCTGTCCCTGCCTGCGGCAAGGAACTCTAGCAATCACTTGGTGGTCAACTATCATTGACTGCCTATTACTTGGTGCATTTTGGGTATTAATTGGTGTGTTTTTCTATGCGTTTTATGCAATTTTTCCAATCTTTCCTAATATCATTTATTATTTTTTTCCAAATTTTTTTTTTTTGTTATATCTTTTTAAAAATTTTATTCCTAATTTTCCATTGGCCCATCCCATATTCATGGGACTAAATAACCATGGTGAAGCTAAATATTATTTATGTTTTTGTCATTGTTTAAAATTGATTTAAAAAATAGATAAAATTAGATTATATCATTGGTGAAGTTTATGGGTTGATGTGTGTCTGCCAAAGGGTGTATGCGTGTCCTGCACATCTATTACTCACCTCCTTGAAATGGAAACATGTTGCAATGAAAACAAACTCTTCTCTTCTCTCCTTTTGGACCCCAATAGAACCTTCACAAAGTCCTCATGCCTGTAGTGAGCCTAGGCCCTTTGCAATTTTCAGAGCTGCAGATGTGATATTGAATGTGTCTTCTTCCTCTTTGTCACCGTCTTCTTCTGTGGGTAAGATTCAATTCCAATCGCTCATCTGATTCCAATGCCAACCCATTCCTTCTTGCCTTTCCTCGTCCTTCTTGTCGAGACTGGGCCTTTTGAACATGATTCCACATCAGGCGAGATCTGAGCCTAGTTCTACTCTGGCTCTTCGGGTTGCTAGGATTGATCTATACTATATAAGAGGAAACTGGCTAGGATTTTCGAGCACTGATGAGGGCGTGGTGATGGAGATCGTTATACACCATCTATGCCATTAGCCGAACCGAAGAAGGGCGATCAGGGCATCATGAGCACCAACATCTTGGCCGTCGGTCCTTTCTCTGGTGGCTCCATGAACCCCACCCACTCCTTCGGGCCTGCCATTTTGAGTGGAGACTTCACCGACAACTGGGTGTACTGGGTCGGCCCAATAATGGGAATAGCATGGTTACTCTTTCACATGCCCAGTCCAGAGCTATTGGTCGAGACCACATCATCATCTACTTCATTGACCTCGGATGCTAGGGGAGATTTTTCCTTCACTGCAAGGAATATTTTGATGCCTTTGAGGATAGTTTCACAAAGTCCTATTAGTTCAAGCCACACTCTAGATGTTATTCTTAGGCATATCATTAACGACCATTAGGTGGAAGGAATTGAAAATCCTATTTCTAGTGTTAATGAGAAGAGAAATGTTCTCTTCCCCTTCTCTCTTTTCCATTAGCTTTGTCATGTGACAACTCTGCTTCTTTTTATCTTGCTTCTCTCGCTTTATATATTCATATTGGATTTCATACATTTTTTAGGGCTTTATAGATATTGGATTTCATACATTTCTCTTTTTATCTTGCTTCTAACCTAGCTTATGAACTGAAAATGATTCATAACATGTTCAAATTTTACTTTGAAAAGGATTCAATGCGTATCCAAGTTTGACTCAAAAGATAATACTGATTGGAAAAACCTCATTGTTAGGTTTGATTGTGAATTTACAGTGGAACCGAAAAGATACTATAAAATAAAGTTGGGAAATTAAGAAATAAACGTATTAAAATGTTAGAACTGATTAGACTTATTGTGATGAAGGTAGAATATCTACATAATATTAGGCAGGTCTTGTCTACGGTGGCATTTTCATTGGCAACGACTTGTTTGTTTCCTGTCATTCTTTGTTTAAACTAGAATAGGATGAGTTGTGGTAAACAAATTGAAACACCCAAGCCTTAGTTTAGTACCTTATGTCCTCCTACATCGTCTATATGGTAAACAAATTGAAACACCCAAGCCTTTGTTTCGTACCTTGTGTCCTTCTACAGGTCAAATTGATAGGCTGGGGGGAGAAGTAGTTGTTTTAACATAGATAATAGTGTCACTTGAGTAAGTAGGTTCTTAAGCGTCCATGCCATGGGGAAATTAGGGTTTTGTGAGTCCATCCTCTGCGTGAAAGTTAGGGGTTCTTTCTCGAGCGTACGACCGGAAAGAAAAAATGAGGGATTGGCCCTTGAAGTAGCTAGTTTGTTGGGAAAATATTGTTTTATTCCTAATGATTGGAAATGGATGCCATAGAACTCAAATTCTCATTTCATCTAGCCTTGCAAACAAGACCATTATTCATACTCTATTCAAGATATTTGTTTTGTAGGAGAAAATGGATTCATAATCTGGGTGGTTTTAGGCATAAATATGAAATACTTACTACTTACCATAACTTTTCTAACATCATTTGGAGTTGATAATGCATTATGAGTACCTCAAATAAGCATGATTGGAGGCAAAAGGACATTGTTGGGGGAGAGGGCTAAGATGGGTTGTCTCACTACGAAAACCTTGGAAGTGTAAAGTTGGGAAGAAATGTTTGAAGAGGCTTTCGAATTCACCCCATTTTGGTATTTCAATCCTATAGAAACCTAGGTTGTTGGGGAAGCAGATCAAAATGGCAGTGAGGCTGGCGAATTTTGCTCACATGCAACCTGCCATAACCCTACGATTAGGGATGTCGAGCACTATTATTACCATTGCTACAACCGTTGTTTCAACTATATGTTAAATCAATGGATCCATGTCTTGATCAACTATTGGTGAAACGAAAGCTGCTAGGTCTGGGATTGACTCTGCTATTGGCACTGGAGAGGATGTTGAAGCTAGTGATGGGACTGCATTTCCAAAGCAATCTACTACTGAAGCTATCGATTGTGCACCTGAAGGACTCACAATAAGATGGACCATAGATGAAATTTGCGGTCAATTACCCACTCAACGAATCACATCAATCTATGGATAATGGGTTGCATGTAATCCATATGTTAATACTTTTAGCTAACCAACAATATTTATGTTTAATATTGATTTATGTTTAAATGGAAATAAACAAATTTATTTTTTTATAGTATTAATTTAACATTAAAATTGTGATGGGGTTACTATTGAATTTAATGTTGCAAACAGATTTCCTAATTAAAAACATCTCTATATTATATAATATAATGATGAAATGTCAAATTAACTTTTTCATTGCTTAAATTTTTAATTGTTTTCAAAATATATATATATATATATATATATATATATATATATATATATATATATATATATATATATATATAA
>ML795574.1:105055-125505 GCA_009831015.1 Picea engelmannii | reverse complement strand
ATATATATATATATATATATATATATATATATACCACATGAAGAATAAAAACCAAGATGAAATATACATCCATGCTTATAAATCTAGGTACACAAACATAAATCTTATATATAAAAAAACAAAATTTAAGAAAAGAACATCGCAGAAACATAAAATTTGTTCACACTTTAGTACATTAGCTATCACGTGAATGACATTATCATCATTACCACGTAAACTATATTACTTTATTTGCAAATTACTGGCATGTTTCGAAAAAGCTAAGCGTATGAATTTATAAATTCTTCCACCAAATTAAATTCCCCGCAAATATATATTAAAAACTTTTACTGGCGTAACTGAACCCTTTCGGATGCTCACTTAGAAAACCGGATAATTCAAAATTTTCAAGGCTAGCTGCGAAGCAGCTACTTCCCTTGGTTTAATGTTTACATATTATTTATAAAAATATTAGATTTCATAGTACACTTTATGTTGAAGATATTTCCATAATATTTATAAAAATATTAGATTTCATAGTGCACTTTATGTTGAAGTGCTTTCATCTTCCTATATGCATATGTGATCTATTTAAAAATTATATTGAATTTGGAATGTTTATAGCTTTGTCTTTGATAAAGTTAATGGTAGTGTTAATAAAGTCATTAAGATTGTGATTCAAAATCAAAATTTGTAAGTTTTTTTTAAGAATAAGTTAATGGGTGAATAAATTCAATTTACTTTTAATAAGATTTTTTTTTTAAATTTAATAAAAAAATTGTTGAAAATTATCTTTTATTATAAAAAAAAATATATATTTTAATTTACTTAAATAATTAAAATTTAGGAAAAAAATAATATGAATTTATTTTTATTTAAAAAAAAATTAAAAACTTAAAATTTGTATTTTTTTTGGTTGTCTAAAAGTTCCACAAATTGATATTTTTGCTTGAATTTAGCCATATAAATTTAAGCTAAATCATAATTTTTCATTGTTTAAATTGTATTTCTAAATATATAAATAGATTCAACTTGTTGAAAAACTACAACTTTTAGTTTTACTAGTAAGAAAGTTATCACAACTAAACCAAAATGATAAAAAAAATTACATCGAAATAAATGATGAACACCATGTCACTAGCCACCCTTATTATCTTGAACAAATCTCCTCTTCTCTTTCACGTTTTTCCAATGCAAGACTAATACTTCAAATGCAATTATTTTTATTTATTTTTTATTATATAAAAATTAATAAAAACCCTACAATTCATTTCTTCTGATTACACATATATTTGAAACACTGCTTAGAAAGCAACATTCTAAAATATTAGAAGGAAAATTCATAATTATAACCGTGTGTGGAATGAATACATTCTCCAAGTTTAAAGCCTATGAGGTTGTTTTTGGTTAGCCTTTATGCACATTAATTTCCCATAAAGACTTAGGTATAGTTGACTAAAATTATAGGTGAGGATATTAAAATAAATTCACTAATTTTTTAGTTGAGGATATTAAAATAAATTCACTAATTTTTTAGTGGAGGATATTAAAATAAATTTATTAATAGAATTGTAAAATTATTTTAAAAATATAATTGTATTTAAAAAATGCAACATTAAAACTATAAAACAACCATTGAATATATAGTTTTATGTTTCTTTAAAATCAAATCAAAACCCTTTTCCAAAATATTCTCTTTAATTGTCATATTTATTATTTTAAAAATACAATTGTATTTAAAAAATACAACATTAAAACTATAAAACAACCATTAAATAGATAGTTTTATGTTTCTTTGAAATCAAATCAAAACCCTTTTCCAAAATATTCTCTTTAATTTTCATATTTGAAATTTATGGTAAAATTATTTTAAAAATATTATTATTCTTAAAAAAAATGCAAGGTTAAAACTATAAAACAAAATCAAAGCCTTTTTTTCAAAATACTTTCTATAATTATCAAACAAAATCAAAGCCCTTTTCTAAAATACTTTCCATAATTGTCATATTTGAAATTTAAAACTATAAAACAAAATCAAAGCCCTTTTCCAAAATACTTTCCATAATTGTCATATTTGAAATTTATGATGAATAACCCTTTGAATAAACATTCATATGCTATGATCTTAACTTTAATTAATTATCATTATATTAATTATAGTTAAGTGGGTTGATTATTGTGAATGACTTGTAACCTCATTATCTTAAGGCTCATTTAGATAACCAACTTATGGTGTGTATTTGGATATCTTGTTTGTAATAGGAGGTTAACCCTTTTAAGAGGCTTCTAATTTATTTATGCATTTATCTATGCATTTAGGCATATAATTATTAAATTGAGTATTTTTTTATTATTTGGTTATTTGGTATTAGAGTTAACAATACTTGTTTTTGAAACCTTCAAAACACATTTTCATGGTTTCCTCTATATATAATTTTTTCTAATGAACTTCAAATTAAGTGAGAAAGAAAAGGTTGGAAAGATGATAGACTAAGATATATCTCATCCAAATTTTTGTAGCAAAGGCACGAGAATTTTGGAGGTACGATTTGTATAATTCAATGCTTGTGTTAAATTCTAAAACTTGACTAAAATTAGTAAGGGTTGCTAAAAAGGGCATATATGAAGATTGTGAGGTCCAATTGAACTGAGACTAGTTTCTATTAGAAAGAAGAAGGACAAAGTTCATATGATGGGAGTAAAGTGAAAGTTATGGCTGACTTTTAGTCGGTGCTCTAGAAAATTTGAACCTGCAACTGGGCGAGAACTTCCAAGTATCGTCAATGGCAGATCATCCTCAACAGGAGGGTGACAAATCCATAGAAGGCTTCCAGGCTTTAAAATGTTACATTTTATGGAGCGTGTTGTGAGCAATAGGATTAGCCTTGTCTTTTTTTTTAGAGCCTTTTACTTCCTCCAGGCCTTGCCTTTAATGCCTTTGACAGTCATTTTATGATGTTCGTAACGTTTAGTTTCACGGGTCTGGTATATTTTACTTTTTTTGGTATCTGAACCAAGTTTTCTGGCGGTTTACTAACTTCTCTATGGAGGTTATCCTGCCCACCTACTGACGGTGAGATCGAAATGCGTCTTTTTAGGATTTTGTGGGTTAAACTCTTGTTCATTGGGTTTAGGATTCAATTCTCGACAAGTCGTCTTTTCCTTGGCTTTAAAGAACCATTATTTTTTTATCTTAGTGCATTACAATTGGTGCTCTATGGACTTGGAAGAGAATGTTGACACCCTCCAAGAGGTCATGACACTTATGAACCCGATGGAAGAGGCAGAGTGGCATAGGGAAGGTCTTTTCAAAAAGGAAGACTTGGCTGGAATGTTCTCATGCACAACATCACTTATTACTAATCCCTTACCTCACTATACTAGCTTTAACGCTCTGTCTCTTTTTTCTGCACCTAGTAACCTCCTGAAAAAATAGTTTTTCCACTCAAACTCTCCTGGTTGTTGTTCCCCTGAATCTACCTATTTTATTCATCCACAATGTCCCCTTGAATTTGTTTCACATCTAAGAAGAGGTGCCAAAGGTGAAGCCTCGGTAGGCAGATTTAGGAACTCTCACTTAAACTTATCTCAGACTGGGGTTCAGAAGCGGGTGTGGAAGCCAAATAAGAGAGTTCAGAGGATGGTACTGGGGGCGGATGTGGGTCTCGAAGAGACTTGCAGACTGGCACTGTGTGGGTCGGTAGGAAGACTTTCCTACTCCTATTTAGCGAATAGTCTAGTCACAGAATGGGTGTTACAAACTTGGGTCCCTATCCTCGGGTATGCTCTTGAGATACTCTACCTCACTAAAGGGTGGATGGGGTTCATCTACAAAACCACGGAGGATGTCTCTATTCCACTAGACATGTTTTGGGTTTTGGGAGGGAGTACTCTAATGCTAAAATAGTGGAGGGTGGCATTTGACCCTTTAACAGATCACTTCCAACACATGCATTTATGGGTTCTATTATCGGGACTTCCTATTCATTTATGGAACGAGGGGGATTTGAAGGCTATAGGGGATGCTCTGGGGTGTTTCATTTCACTAGATACTAGGACCCTGGTTAATTTAGCAAGGAAGGTGGGGAGGATAATGGTGGAAATAGATTTTCATGAAGGGTTTCCAGAAGTGTTGTATATTGAATGCCAAGTTCGACATATTAAACAACGATTAGATTACCAAGGTATCCCCTTCAGATGCAGCTGGTGTCACTGTACAGGCCATCTTCAGCGGGATTGCAATGGCAAAGTAAATGAGGAAAAGTCTGAAGCTGCCCTTTTACAGGAAGATCCTCCAGATTATATGAATGAAGTGGATTCCATGGGAAACACACCCTTCCACAATACAACCGAAATAGGGCTTCATTCAAAACTGGTGAATTCACTTACGGGTAAGTTAAAGTTCTTCTGCCCTACACTCTTTTCTTCATTAAATCTATGGGAAAAGGATGCCTTAGAAACTTCGGCGTGGTTATTGCGCTCTACTTCTCGTGAAAAAGGGGTTACCGAGGGGGGTCTGGGCTCTTCTGGTCCTCCTAGGGAGTCATTGATTCATTTAAATGAAGTGGGTAAGCCACCCAACCTAGCTATCGACCACCTTGATGTTTCTTGTTCATCTCTACCTTCCAGCCTACATGTAGGGATCCCTCAACTATCGGTCTCGCAAGTGGGTGGCTCGAGGGATTCGATATCGACACCTAGTCCTCCTCCACCTGTTTTAAATGAGTCTTTGATGGAGCCTAGTTTTAGAGAACTCAAGGAGGATGAGACTTCTCTCAATATGGTTCTCGATTCACTGATCCCTTTCATTAGGGATAACAAAGAAGCCATTAAACTACCAACCTTTTTGGGGAAGGTTCATCATGATCCTGCGGAGTCCTTAGAGGCTACTAGTTCCAAGATTAAGACGATGAGGGAAGGGAAATACTTCGCATGGTCGAGGGGTTTAGGTGTAGAAATCTCACCTATTAAAACGATAAGTTGTCGGAAAAAATTGACACATAATTCAGTAAAGACTTCAGAGTCAGCTCCTTCTTCCAGTGACATTGGGCCTCTTAGAGCATTGAAAGCCTTGGTGAGGGCTAAGTCATGTTACTGCTTTCCCTAAATATTAGAGGGATTGGAGGCATCCTCAAAGTTGCTTCCTTTCGGTGCCTTTTGGATCACACCCGACCATAGGTTATATTTCTTCAAGAAACTTTGGTTTCTACTCAGAAAGCGAGGGACATTTTATTTATTTTCCGACCATCATGGGCCATATGATCCATTAATTTTGTCGGTAAATTTGGAGCATTGTTAGCAGCCTGGGATCCAAACTTGTTTGATCTAGTTCTTTATATCACGGTTGGTGGTATTCTGTTAACAGGTAGGAGTTTATTAAATAATCGAGAGACAACTATGCTAAATATCTATGGACCATGCTCGGACCATAAAACTTTCTGGAATTCAGTGGAAGACAACGACATTTTATCAATTAAAAACTTGATCATGGAATGGGATTTTAATATCATACTTTCTTCAGAAGAGGCATGGGGAGGGTCTCATGATGGAATTACTGATGATTACTATACAGATCTATTTTCCTCTAAAAACTTAATTGACATCAAACCGACAAAGTTGGTACCCACTTGGAGAAATGGTCGCTTTGGACAGGGAGTGATTTCAAGGATACTAGACAAGGTATTGGTCTCAGAAGATATTTTAACTGACGTCAGCATATACAGGTCTTTTGTAGAATTCCCATTTATTTCCGACCATGCGCCAATATTATTACAGCTGGAATTACCATCGACTTATAAGATTTATCCTTTCAAATTTAATGCACAATGGCTCAATGATAAGGAATTTGCAGATATAGTTTTTAAGGTTTGGAAAGACCCTATTTATCTTTTCGAAGGGGGCAAACAAAAGAGGATTGTTTGGAAGTTACAAGAACTGAAAAAACATACCAAAAGCTGGTATAAAGAGAAGGTGACTAGGAGCAAAGAAAAGATGATTGCGATTGAAGCAGATATAAAAGATATCATTAAATATCTGAGTGGAGATCCTTCTAATGAAGGAGCAGAGTTATCACTTCAACAAATGGAATCTGAAAGGAATGAGATATTAAGAAGAGAGGAATAACAATGGTGTTTGCGCAGCAGGGCTCTTTGGTTGGCTAGTGGTGACAACAACACAAAGTATCTCCATAATTTCGCAAGTCACAATAGAGTAAGGAAACATATCTGGGAAATCAAATGTGGCGACGACGAATCTATCACGGATCAGGATTCAATAAAGGATGAAGCAGTCCATTATTTTAAGAGTTTCTACAAGGCTTTGACTACACTGAACACTGTTGAACAATGTGAGTTTATAGATTTCTTTCCAAAGTTGGTTGATGCTGCAGAATCTAACACATTGTACCATCTTGTTACTCTGGAGGAGTTGAAAAGAAGGAAACAATCTCGGGCCTGGATGGGTGGACAACAAAGTTTTTTATGCACTTTTTTTATTTAGTAGGGGAAGACCTCCTAGAAATGGTGGAAGAATCGAGAATATTAGGTTCTATTGTGGGAGGCCTAAATTCCACATTCTTGACTATGATTATGAAGGCTAATAATCCAAAAACCTTTGACGACTTCCGCCCAATTTATTTGTGCAACTTGTGCTACAAGGTAATATAAAAAATTATCGCCAACCAAATTAAACCTTTCTTGGAAAAGTCAATCTCAATTGAACAGATGGGATTTCTGAAAGGTAGGCATATACGAGATGCAATTGGCACTGTTCATGAAATCCTTCATAGTATTAAAAAGAAAAAAATGAAATCCCTTGTTTTAAAATTGGACTTAAGGAAAACGTATGATTGTATAGACTGGGATATACTTAGAATGATCCTTATTAAAGTTGGATTGGGGATCCAAATGATCAATTGGGTTATGTCATGTGTCACATCTTCATCCTTAGTTGTTTTACTTAATGGGGAGGCCACAAATTTTTTCAGAAGCAGAAGGGGAGTCAGGCAAGGTTCCCCATTATCACCCCTTCTTTTCATATTAGTAATGGAAGGTCTCATATTGTTATTGAAGAATGGTCTTGATGAATGAGTTATTACAAGGATTAAGGTTTCTAGATTGAAAAAAATTCTTCATCTACTTTTTGTGGACGATGTCCTCATTATGTCCAAGGCAAGCCTTTTAGAATGGAAAGAGATCGAAAAACTTATCGTTCTTTTCTATAAAGGCTCGGGTCTTTCGATGAACCAAAAAAAATCCACTGTCCATTATGAAGGCCTCTTGGATTTAGAACTGGGCCAATACAAATCCTTCCTTCACTATACCTTTAGTGACCTCATGGGTTTCGATACCTGGGATATTTCTTAAAGATAGGAACACACTGTGCAGCTGATTGGGACTGGCTTGTTTCAAAAGTTATAAATAAAATCGGATTATGGTGCAACATATGGATTTCACTGGGTGGGAGATATATTTTGGTTAAAATAATATTAGAAGGCCAACCTATATATTGGATGTCTATGGAAGCATTGCCTCTCTCTATTTTAAATAAAATTAGAAAAATGATGTTCCACTTTTTATGGAATGGTCATTCAGACAATCAGTAGTATCACCTCTGTAGATGGGAGGTTCTTTCAAGACCTAAAAAGAACGGGGGGTGGGGTCTTTGTAATCTCAGACAATTCAATTTGGAATTGAATATTGTTACCCTTTGGCGAGTTTTATCTCAGGATAGTATTTGGCATCAGGTTATTAGGGATAAATACTTACATAATTTCAATCTCATCAATTGTATTAGACATCCATGTCATAAGTACAATTCAACATCGAGGATTTGGTCAAGTCTCATTCACTTGCTCCCTATTATCAACCACTGGATCAGTTGGTGCCCTGGAGCAGGTCATCCAATTTCTATTGGGCGAGACAGGATCATGGGCATTGGGAACATGTCCTTTCTTAATGAAGAATTTATCTCACTACTCAATCAAAGACAAGTCTCTACTCTTGCACAAACTTCGACAACGCGTGACCCTGTTACATTTGCAGAGGTGTGGTAGAGAAGCGAGGATTTGGACCTGTCAGTAGATCATGCTAAAGAATGGTTAAACTTTATGGTGGAGTTATTGTTAAATTATGAGCTTGATTTCTTATGTGGATTAATTCTTTTATTTTCTTCAACACTTTGATTCCAACTTAATACACTTCAACAATACCAAATCATAATCGAATAGCAATAACTATGTATATAAGTAAGCATGCACATCAACAACAAATATACCATGGGGAAACCCTGTACAGGGAGAAAAACCCCAACAAACGATATTCCTTTATTGCATTAATAATGTCTGATCACTTACAAATATCCACCATGAATGTTCTTCTCTTAAAGATCTTGCCAAGATGACTCTAACCTGACAAAGACCTAAGTGACCTTGCTGAAATACACCTATGATATGTTACCTTTATTGTTGATATACATCACTAATATGTTGTTGATATATGCCTCTGATATGCAACCTCTATTGTTGATATACAACAATGATATGTTACTTTGGTATACTACTTCTTTATCACTAATATGCTCCTTTATTGCTTCTCCCTTAACCTGCATATCAAAAACTGTGTTGAAGAGAGGGGTCGACCTCTGCTTATATAGGCTAAAGAGGATAAGAGGAGAGGCTCGAAATAGTAACTTGTTTCCATGCTTTAATCATAACTCAACTTCATACTTTAGTTTGAACTAGACTTGAGACTGGTATACTTTAGTTTGAAAATAGAACTAGACTTGAGACTTCAGTTACAACTCAACATTACACTTTAGTTCTAAAATAGAACTAGACTTAAGACTTTAGTTACAACTCAACATTACACTTTAGTTCTAAAATAGAACTAGACTTAAGACTTCAGTTACAACTCAACATTACACTTTAGTTCTAAAATATAACTTAGACTTAAGACTTTAGTTACAACTCAACATTACACTTTAGTTCTAAAATAGAACTTCGACTTAAGACTTCAGTTACAACTCAACATTACAAGGCAATTCAAAATTCTCTTCATGGTGGATAATGTTACACATGCCAATGCACTAGATCAATACATTTATATCATTTGCAATATTAGGAATATCGTTTGTTTGTAGCTCATAGGAATTTTATATTCAACCTAAATTTTCCTAGATACCTTGACTTTTGCTCATGGCTCACAAGGTTTGACTAGGCTCATAGAGGTTGTATGTCCCCCCTGACTTTTGCACTAGTTTGTCTATGCTCATAGAGGTTGTACGATCCCCCTGACATTTGCACTAGATTGTCTATGCTCGCAGAGGTTGTACGTTCCCCCTGACTTTTGCACTAGATTGTCTATGCTCACAGAGGTTGTACGTTCCCCCTGACTTTTTCATTAGACTCACATAGCATCTCGTTCGTCCTGAATTTTGGTTTGACTCACAGAGGTTGCATGTTCCCCCTGGATTTTTTCAATACCTCACAAGACTGGTTGATTCTCCAAATCTCCCTGGCTAGCCTCAGGGTGGCCCATATGGCCTCTCATTGGAGAATGACTATCAATGCTCCCAAATTTAACACTCCCTCTCAGTGAGGGAGTCATTCTTAGCCACACCAATCTTGCTTCTCAGCTGTACAAACTGTCTCGAGGTCAGAGGCTTGGTCAGGATATCAACTACCTGCTCGCTCGTGGCTATGTATTGTAACTTTACAGTTTTTCTCTGGACCAAGTCTCGGATGTAGTGGTACCTCATGTCAATAAGTTTTTACCTGTCGTGAAATATCAGGTTCTCTGTCAATTTTATGCAACTTTGATTATCACAATGAACCATCGTCGTCTCGAGCTTGTCACCAAACAACCCAGAAACCAGTTTTCTCAGCCATACTTCTTCCTTGCTAGCATCACTTGTTGCAATGTACTCAACCTTTGATGTACTCTGTGCAATGGATTCCTACTTCTGGCTTGACCAGGAGATCATAGCGGATCCTAAACTGAATCAGTATCCGAAAGTACTCTTCCGATCCACTGGGTTCCCTGCCCAGTCAACATCTGCATACCCATGTAGAAATAAACCACCACTGGATGTATATCTCAGACCATAAGTAATGGTCCCTCTGAGATATCTCAAGATGTGATTTTTTGCCACCCAGTGTCTCTATCTCAGTTTAGTCATTGTGACATTCCCCCAAAAAAATATAAAGTATTTTCTAAAGTCAAAATTTGTTAGAAAAACTATTATGTTTTTAGTAAATTCGATTTTGGAAAATTTTTGCCATTTATGGCAATTCCGAATTTTGAATTTGATAAATTGTAATTAATTATTATGATTGTTGGGAAGAGACCTGATCTGACCCAACTAACTATTTGACTATGACACTTGTATGTAAATAGAATATTTTTTTATTTATTGCAGGAGGAAAAATGGAACAACCATGTTAAATTTAGCTGACCATGGCTCCATGAGAGGGGAACATGTTAGAACTACCTCTGGGATGATTTTTACAAGTGGAAAATCAAGGATTTAGCCATTGATAGCCCCTAAAAATCATGGATTTGGAAAGCTACAAAAATTCCCAAGGGAGGGAAAAGACCTAGGCAAAAATGATTTTTGCATATATAGCATATGAGAGGAGGCAGGACGCTGCCAAGTATGTTGGGAAAGGAATTACCTCTTGTTGTTATGAACACTCCCTGCTGAGTGTGAGGCAAGAAGAAGTTTTATGAAATTGAACGACGTTGCTGAGGATGAGTTCCAAGTTAACCCTCATGGATTCATGGTCAGGCTAGGAGGTGAACAAGACAAGTGATTTGGCTGCCCTGTTCTACGGTTGGGAGGAACGTGGTTGTTCCCTTTGTCTTTCCGCGAGCAGTTCATATATGTTAAATTACTCCTTTTCTCTTTGAATGCTTATATATCTAATGTAATGCATTTGTTAATTATGAATTGGAATATTTTCCATCTCTGTTGAATGATTAAATCACTGATGTAGTGCATCTATTAATTCTGAGTTGATATCATAACCTGGGTGAAATTTGTTCGAGTGTATGAAGCATAGATACTAATAGAATTCCCTACAAATATAATTCTGAGTGACTCTTACGGTTGGATTAAATTCTGAATGAATTCTAGATTTTACCTTTTAAAGATTATGACAGATTGAAAAGATTATACATGGTTAGATTATGGAAACAATCATTTCTTTAAACTTAATTTATACTATACGAAAGTAATTGTAGGATAAACTACCAAATCATCAAAATTCCTTTTTCAAAGACTGCCTATGTATAAATTCCTTTGGAACTAATTTTATATTTCTGCAAGTAAATCTTAGGTTCATAATTACTTGTTCAAGACCTTCATTTCTGCATAGAATTGAATTAAAACTAGTGCGAAACACTATCTATTTCACGGTATAATTATATTCATATAAAAGATACAGGTCTAATTATTGTTGGCAATCTGTGTAGACATTATGTAAGAAAACAAAGGTTTCATACCTACAACCGAATGTATAAATATTAGATATGTTCCTATATTATGTAAATGACAGACTATTATGGAAGATATGTAAATACAACTATATAAATGAAATGATGGATGTAGGAGACCAATAAATTTATTCCGAAATAGAGAAGCTGGAATTTTAATGCATTCACATGTACGATACGAGTTGGATTTTCCTATCCTTAGTCACGACAACAACTCATTTCTTATCACTATAAATCAAATACAAAAAAATAAAGGAGTACCAATAACTCTATTGCCATAGCTAATTTCTGATAAATACATTAGTGTCGGAACAATCAAATTGAGGACACATAAATCGAAATGCCTTGGATGTAATATTTATTTTTATACCATAATTGGTGCTTGATAATAAAGAGACAAACTCACTATGATTTTCCATATCATCCCGAGTACATTCGACAGAGACTATAGCTCAATATCAAGAAAATTATTACATAGTTTGACCAAACTCAAATCGAACACAAACCTTTATGCAAGAGGGGTTACACTTCATCCTAACAATATTGAGGGTGGAACAAAAATAATTGAAAACGAAAAATTGGATGGAGCCACGAGCCCATTTTCCTAGCACCCGTAGAGTTAAAAATGAGAGGAGATGGGCTTGAAATCTGAATACCTTTTGTGCCAAGAACAGGGGCGGTTATCCAAAAACTTGTGCAGACTGAAGCCCTGCAAAAGTATACCCTCTAATTATTATCAATATGTACAGGAATGAAAGATAATGAAACATTAAAAAGGTTGATGTTTTGTTAAACAAATAGAATATTCTAGAGAGACACTTATTTTTTAGCAGGCATGGTCGTATTCATTCCCCACCGCTTGCTGACTAGATGGATGTCCGGGATAAGGGAGAGTGGTGCAGTAACTTCTTGATGGGTACCCTTGCATAAACAGGGCCCATCATTAGTGAATTATAGCCAATCTTAAAAAGAACAAAACTAACCAGTGGAAAACTTTCTTTCTACAACAATCAATGAATCTAAATAAATTGAAATAGTTGACAGGGTTAGTCTTGCTTTAACTTATAGATGACATAAGTCATGATGTACGAAGTCCCACTATAAATCCTACACATTGAACCGATACTATATCTATCTGTTGAATTTAAACTTTCCAGAATTCGAAGTGCAGTACAACAGTTAGTACAAAGATTTCATAACCAGGCCGACAAGAGGTCGCATTGCATTATGCAGGGTTTTAACAATATATATATGTATATACTATTCAAATATAATCCGACGGAAGAAAACGTTCTTACAAATTATACACAACACTATGATTGAAATTACACCTACAGATAGTAATAATATGATGGAAAGAAAAACGAATGCCTCCATGTAGTCGCAGGCTATATTATGTGATACACAAATGACTGTATTTCCTTCCTCATCAAAGCTGAGTATACATATAGGTTCCACCTTACTTAGGGGTACATATTATGTAGACACGCGGGACATAAAAGGGTCTAGAAACAAAATAGTACAGAGACATAATTTCAATGGGAGTTGCGACAAGATCCAAAGAGTAATGGGTTTCGAAGAAAAGCCTAGTTTTCGTTTTTAAATGCTCAATGCGGGATAGGAAACATTTCAGAGTTACCATCCGAGAATATACCCCTTAGGCCAGGGTTTTCCTAAGTATGTTAGTAGGTATGGTGACAAAATGTTTGAAGCTTTTCTTCTCGGAAAACAAATGGCAACCCCGATTAAAAGGACCGTCTCAATTACTGTATTACTCCTGCCTCATGCAAGAAGAGGGGTCAAGAATAAAGGGCCTTATTCGTTCTGTATTACTGATGCTAATGCAATTATTCTTCAAGCAAGCACTGATAACTAGTAGTCGAAGCAGAGAACTCGGGAAATAACAAGGGTTTTTTCTACTAGGAACTACACTCTCACTAATTCACCCAAAGCTTGGTAAACACTCAGTCCGAGTCTGGATAACCCTATTTCCAAACCTCAAGAATAACAAGAACAACCAAAGAGTCAACAAAATCTTTTAGTCAGCAGTCACATAAACAAACTTTAGTATGCATATGTGGATGGTGGGTTCGAGTAAGCTTACCTGGTATAATGGCGAAGTAGATGGTGGTCCTCCTCGCTCACAAAACATAAATTCCATAGTTTTCTTGAGTCTTACATGAAAGAGAAGAGATATAATAGAAACCCTGTCAATGGTGCTTACCTCTAAGTCACATGAACCAATAAACTCTCAGCAATAACTATGGAAGGACCTATCCCGGAAGTAATGAAAGGGGATGGCATGAAGTACCCAGACCATGTAGCCAGGGCAAGGTGTCAAGGACCCAATGGGCACATACGTCGAGTAAGAGTCCGAGGCAGAGGCACTATAGGAAAAGTGTAAATATAGCCGTCCAGACTCATTTAATATATGACAATCATCTCTGCATTTCCTTAATGCCATTGATTGAGTAAGGATGATGTTTAGTTAAGGCATGGGTCTATTTTCACTCGGAATGGGAAATCACATCCAAACCTAGTTACTCCAACCTTGTTATTCTATTACGAAAGAGCAATGTGTGCCAAGTACCAAACCGAACCACCTAACTCCAACCTCTCGTGCCCCATACAATGGCTACACGTGAGATGGAATACCTCACATACTCGGAATGGGAGGGGTCTAGTCTAGTTCCCTAATTGTTGTGGTGCGCTCAACGAATGGGTTATGTGATGGGACCTCCTCGAGAAGGGATTCAGAACCTAAAGGTTGCACGAAGTACCCTATATGTACTTTTAGACAAACTAGCAGACTGCATAAGGTTCATAGTCATGCTAAATAAATTAAAAGACACCTTTCAAGTGTGACTATAGTATATAGTAAGAAGAGTGCGACTATAGATTATAGCAAGTATATTTTTATTTTAAACATGTGAAATGATGCTAGAAACATTAAAGTCCTAAACCTTCAACGATGGTTTAATAAGAAGAAGATTTATAACCATGTTGTGAATAGGGATGAAATAACCAACCATTAAATCCTTATAAAATACACCATAAAGATTTAGTATGGGTGGTATTATAGGCACATTGACGAACAATAAACAGAGTGGAGAATGATGAATGAGAAACTATAAAATCAAAAGAGAAAGATTTTTATTTTTTTTATTTTTTTATGGGAATTTGGGAACATTACATATGGTATCAAAGCAAAGGTTACAACACTGGACCTGAACAGGGCCATTGAATTGCTTTATATATATTTGATTTAAGAAACACTAATAAATCTTTTTGTTACAAACATAAAACCCTTTCTGTTTTGTGTAAATTATGGCAGCTCGAGATGATGCATAAATCAAATTGGAAGGGGATCCAGAGAAAGAACCTCCGGGAGATCCAAGATAGAATAGTGACGGAAGCTCACCTATGGAAGTACTTGAAAAATGAGGAATCTTATTGTTGAACTGCAGGTTTTCAAAGCAGACAATGAGAAACTGAAGAAAGCACAACAAGAACAACAGGAGATATATGAAGTCCCGCTGCGCAGCATAGTAACCAAGAAAATCCCAAAGGACGATAATCATGAAGAATAGGTCAGTAAGAGGGCCTCCAAGAACTCCGGTCTTGAAGCATAAAAAGAGGACAATTCATCTGAGGGTACCCTTTCAGCTGAAGATAAAGAAAAACCAGACAAAAAAAGGAAACAAGTAGATCATCTTGAAGGGGAATTCAAGGAGAATAAACCTACTACATTTGATGGGGAATCCAGAATAGGTGAGGAAGCTAAGGCATGGTTATTAGATATCAAAAAATATTTCCAAATATACAACTATTCCAGCAATATGAAAGTCAGAATGGCCATTTACAACCTGAAAGGAAAGGCCAACATCTGGTGGCAAGATCTGAAATTGGCAAAGGGCTTAAAAGAAAAACAGATGGAATGGTTTGACTTCAAGAAATATTTCAAAAAATAGTACCTATCTGAAAGCTACTATGAAAGGAAAATGAAATAATTTTATGAGTTAAGACTTGGACAAATGACAATGGAAGACCTTATAAATAAATTCATGTAATTACTAAGGTTCGTGCCTTACATTCGGGAGGATAAGGTGAAAATCCAACAATTCTTAAGTTGTTTACCATTGTCCTATAGAGACAAAATTGAGTTTGACAACCCCAAATCCTTGAGTGAGGTATTCAGGAAAGCACGAATGTGCTACAACCAGTATAAATAACAGACAGAGTTTCCCAAAGCCTAGAAGGATAAGAAACAAGATCAAATGAACCAGTGGAAGAAGGGATACCAACTAGCTCCTTACCGAAATGTAGCAAAAAACTTTCTGAGAAAATATTTTCACTCCAACCATCTGAATACTCAAGATAGCGGTAAACCGATAAATCTGGGAACGAAGAAGTTTGGGGACAACCCCCGCGAACCGTTAAAGTGCTAGGAATGTGGAGAACCTCACCTAAGGAGGAACTGTCCATGCTTAATTTCAACAAACCGAACTGCTATTCATAACTTGCAGGAAGCCTCGACGATGGGTGATGTGGGTAGAAGCTTGCATCGGATAAATGCAACCATAGATGGTTGGCAAGCTGACCACTAGTCCTTTGTGGTAGCAATCGAAGGTAAAATCAATGACACTTGAATTTATGTTTTAATTGACCCTGGAGCTACGTTAAGTTATGTTACTCCTGGTATAGTAGAGTCAAATAAACTTAAGAAACTTTAGCATGCAAAATCATGGTTGGTATAACTAGCTACCATAACTAAAAGGAAAGTAATTGAATTTATTTATGATTTTAAGTTCAACTTAGATGGTTAGAACATAAGGACAAATCTGAACATCCTACCCCTAGGATCTTATGATATGATTATTGGAATGGATTGGTTGGAAAACCACAAGGCAATACTCAATTGTTATACAAAAACACTTAACTATAAAGACGATTATGACACTACTAGGACAACCCAAGGTGTACCAAAACCTGTATCAGTTAGACAAGGTTTCGCGATGCAATTCAAGAAATGCATGAGAAATTACATGAGGAATTACATGACACTACAACAAACTCACATGACCTGAGTATCGATAAATATGGGTTACTATGTTTTAAAAATAGACTTTACATACCCGATTTAGCAGAGTTAAAGATAACAGTTCTCGACGAAGTGCATAAGAAACCGTATTCTGGTCATCCAGGATACCAGAAAACGATAACAACACTCATGAATTTTTTCTATTGGCCTAATATGAAGGGAGAAACAACAGAATATTTGGCTAGGTTCCAAGACTGTCAGTAGGTAAAGGTCGAACACCAGCATCCAGCCGGCCTATTACAACCATTACCAGTACTAGAATGGAAATGGGAGACCATATCGCTGGACTTTATTATAGATTTTCCCAAAACTCAGAAACATAATGACTCTATCATGGTTGTAATCGATAAACTCAATAAGTCTGCACACTTCATTCCAGTAAAGTCTACTTTTAAAGCTATAAACATTGCTGAAATATTCATGAAAGAAATTTTTAGACTGCATGGTATTCCTAAAATAATAATTTCAGATAGAGACGTAAAATTCATGTCCGCTTTTTGGAAGGAATTGTTTGCAGGGCTAAATACCAAACTGAATTTCAGTACGAGTTATCATCCACAAACATATGGACAAACCGAAAGGAAAAACCAAATCGTAGAAAATATGCTCTGCATGTACGTAAGAACAAAACTGAGCAAATGGGAAGACTATCTACACCTGGTAGAATTTGCATATAACAATGGGTACCAAACTTTGGCTAAGCTAAGCCCCTTCGAAGTACTATATGATAGGAAGTGTACGACTCCAATTAGCTGGGACAACCTGGCTAACAGACTTATGGTTGGACCAGAGATGCTCCAGGAAATGGAGAATACAGTAAGAAAGGTACAACGAAACTTAAAAGAGGCACAGGACATGTAGAAGAGTTACGCAGACCAGAAAAGAAGACACTTGGAGTTTCAAGTGGGGAATCATGTTTACTTAAAAGTCAAAGCCCGAAAAATTTCACTAAAACTCAGAAACTGTGCCGAGATGACGCCCAAGTTTTGTGGGCCCTTCATGATACTAGCTCGAATTGGACCCATGGAATACCAATTTGCACTTCCAGCTAATCTAAAAATTCATAATGTCTTTCATGTTTCTTTATTGAAAAAATATGTTCATGACCCTACTCATATGATTGATTGGAACTTGGTGCAAGTGGAACCAGAAGGTGATTTCCAAGCAGAACCCCTGCATATTCTATACCGAAGAGAAATAACACTTCGGAACATAGTCGTCGCTCAGGTGAAGGTGCAATGGAAGCACTTTAGTCCTGAGGAGGCCACTTGGGAATTGGAGGGAGATTTGCGGAAATCTCATCCAATCATGTTCCAAGAAATGAATGAACACTGAAGACAGTGTTTTATTGAAGGGGGAAAGGATGTGACATCCAAAAAAAAAAATATAAAGTATTTTTGAAAGTCAAAATTTGTTAGAAAAACTATTCCGTTTTTAGTAAATTCGAATTTGGAAAATTTTTGCCATTTATGGAAATTTCGAATTTCGAATTTGATAAATTGTAATTAATTATTATGACTGTTGGGAAGAGACCTGATCTAACCCAACTAACTATTTGACTATGAAACTTGTATGTAAACAAAATATTGTTTTATTTATTGCAGGAGGACAAATGGAACAACCATGTTAAATTTAGCTGACCATGACTCCATGAGAGGGGAACATGTTGGAACTACCTCTGGGCTGATTTTTACAAGTGACAAATCAAGGATTTGGCCATTGGCAACCCCTGAAAATTAGGGATTTGGAAAGCTGCGCAAATTCCCAAGGGAGGGAAAAGACCTAGGCAAAAATGATTTTTGCATATATAGCATATGAGAGGAGGCAGGACGCTTCCAAGTATGTTGGGAAAGGAATTACCTCTTGCTATTATGAACACTCCCTGCTGAGTGTGAGGCAAGAACAAGTTTTCTGAAATTGAACAACGTTGTTGAGGAGGAGTTCCAAGCTAACCCTCATGGATTCATGGTCAGGCTAGGGGGTGAACATGACAAGGGATTTGGCTGCCCTGTTCTACGGTTGGGAGGAACGTGGTTGTTCCCTTTGTCTTTCCGCGAGTGGTTCATATATGTTAAATTACTCCTCCTCTCTTTGAATGCTTATATATCTGATGTAATGCATTTGTTAATTCTAAATTGGAATATTTTCCATCTCTGATGAATGATTAAATCACTGATGTAGTGCATCTATTAATTCTGAGTTGATATCATAACTTGGGTGAAATTTGTTCGAGTGTATGAATCATAGATACTAACAGAATGCCCTACAAATCTAATTCTGAGTGACTCTTACAATTGGATTAAATTCTGAATGAATTCTAGATCTTACCTTTTAAACATTATGACAGATTGAAAAGATTATGCATGGTTAGATTCTGGAAACAATCATTTCTTTAAACTAGATTTCTACTATACGAAAGTAACTGTAGGATAAACTACCAATGAATCAAAATTCCTTTTTCAAAGAATGCCTATGTATAAATGACTTTGGAACTAAGTTTATATTTCTGTAATTAAATCTTAGGTTCATAATTACTTGTTCAAGACCTTCATTTCTGCATAGAATTGAATTAAAACTAGTGCGAAACACTATCTATTTCACGGTATAATTATAATCATATAAAAGATATAGGTCTAATTATTGTTGGCGATCTGTGTAGACGTTACAGAAGAAAACAGAGGTTGCATACCTACAACAGAATGTATAAATATTAGATATGTTCTTATATTATGTAAATGACATACTATTCTGGAATATATGTAAATACAACTATATAAATGAAATGTTGGATGTAGGAGACTAATAAATTTATTCTGAAATAGAGAAGCTGGAATTTTAATGCATTTGTAGGTACGATGCGAGTTGGATTTTCCTAGCCTTAGTCACGACAACAACTCATTTCTTATCACGATAAATCGAACACAAAAAAATAAAGGAGTACCAATAATTCTATTGCCATAGCTAATTTCTGGTAAATACATTAGTGTCGGAACAATCAAATTGAGGACACATAAGTTGAAATGCCTTGGATGTAATATTTATTTTTATACCGTAATTGGTGCTCGATAATCAAGAGACAAACTCACTATGATTTTCCATATCATCCTGAGTACATTCGACAAGGACTGTAGCTCAATATCAAGAAACTTATTACATAGTTTGACCAAACTCAAATCGAACACGAACCTTTATGCAAGAGGGGTTACACTTCATCCTAACAATACTGAGGGCGGAACATAACTAATTGAAAATGGAAAATTGGATGGAGCCACGAGCCCATTTTCCTAGCACCTGTAGAGTTAAAACTGAGAGGAGTTGGGCTTGAAACCCGAATACCTTTTGTGCCAAGAAAAGGGGCGGTTATTCGAAAACTTGCGCAGACTGAAGCCCTGCAAAAGTATACCCTCTAATTATTAGCAATATGTACAGGAATGAACGATAATGAAACATTAAAAGGATTGATGTTTTGTTAAACAAATAGAATATTCTAGAGAGACACTTATTCGTTCCCCTCCACTTACTAATTGGATGGATGTCTGGGCTAAAGGAGAGTGGTGTAGTAACTCCCTGATGGGTAACCTCACATAAACAGGGCCCATCATTAGTGAATTATAGCCAATCCTAGAAAGAACAAAACTAACCAGTGGAAAACTTTCTTTCTACAACAGTTAACGAATCTAAATAAATTGAAATAGTCGATAGGGTTAGTCTTGCTTTAACTTATAGACGGCATAAGTCATGATGTACGAAGTCCCACTGTAAATCCTACACACTGAACCGAACTATATCTAACTTTCGAATTTAAACCTTGCAGAATTCGAAGTGCACTACAATAGTCAGTGCAGAGATTTCATAACCAGGCCGATGAGAGGTCGCAT
>ML795574.1:83693-104996 GCA_009831015.1 Picea engelmannii | reverse complement strand
ATATATATATATATATATATATATACTATTCGAATATCATCCGACAGAAGAAAACGTTCTTACAAATTATACACAACACTATGCTTGAAATTACACCTACACATAGCAATAATATGATGGAAAGAAAAATGAATGCCTCTGTGTAGTCGCAGGTTGTATTATGTGATACACAGATGATTGTATTTCCTTCCTCATCAAAGTTGAGTACGCATATAGGTTCCACCTTACTTAGGGATAGATATTCTGTAGATATGCAGGATAGAAAAGGGTCTAGAAACAAAATAGTACAGAGACAAAATTTCAATGGGAGTCGCAACAAGATCCAAAGAGTAATGGGTTTCGAAGAAAAGACTAGTTTTTGTTTTTAAATGCTCAATGCGGGATAGGAAACATTTCAGAGTTACCATCTGAGAAGATACCCCTCAGGCCAAGGTTTTCCTAAGTATGTTAGTAGGTATGGTGACAAAATGTTTGAATCTTTTCTTCCCAGAAAACAAATGACAAACTCGATTAAAAGGACTGTCTCACTTACTGTATTACTCCTACCTCATGCAAGAAGAGGGGTCAAGAATAAAGGGCCTTATTCATTCTTTATTACTGACGCTAATGCAATTATTCTTTAATCCAACCCTGATAACTAGTAGTCGAAGCAGAGAACTCGGGAAATAACAAGGGTTTTTCCCACTAGGAACTACACTCTCACTAATCTTCCCAAATCTTGGTAAACACTCAGTCCAAGTCTGGATAACCCTATTTCCAAACCTCAAGAATACCGAGAACAACTAAAGAGTCAACAAAATATTTTAGTCAGCAGTCACCTAAACAAAATTTAGTACGCAGATGTGGATGGTGGGTGCGAGTAGGCTTACTTGGTATAATGGCGAAGTAGATGGTGGTCCTCCTCGCTCACAAAATAGAAATTCCATAGTTCACCTGTCAATGGTGCTTACCTCTAAGTCACATGAACCAATAAACTCTCGGCAATAACTATGGAAGGACCTATCCCGAAAGTAATGAAAGGGGATGGCATGAAGTACCCAGACCATGTGGCCAGGGCAAGGTGTCAAGGACCTAATGGGCACATACGTCGATTAAGAGGCCGAGGCAGAGGCACTATAGGAAAAGTGTAAATATAGCAGTCTGGACTCATTTAATATATGACAGTCATCTCTGCATTTCCTTAATGTCATTGACTGAGTAAGGATGATATTCAGTTAAGGCATGGGTCTATTTTCACTTGGAATGGGAAATCACATCCAAACCTAGTTACTCCAACCTTGTTATTCTATTACAAAAGAGAAATGCGTGCCAAGTACCAAACTGAACCACCTAACTCCAACCTCTCATGCCCCATACAATGACTACACGTGAGATGGAATACCTCACATACTTGGAATGGGAGGGGTCTAGTCTAGTTCCCTAATCGTTGTGGTGTGCTCAACGAATGAGTAAGGTTATGTGGTGGGACCTCCTCGGGAAGGGATTCAGAACCTAAAGGTTTCATGAAGTACCCTATATGTACTTTTAGACAAACTAGCAGACTTGCACAAGGTTCGTAATCGTGCTAAATAAATTAAAAGACACCTTTCAAGTGTGACTATAGTATATAGTAAGAAGAGTGTGACTATAGCTTATAGCAAGTATATTTTTATTTTAAACATGTGAAATGATGCTAGAAACATTAAATTCCTAAACCTTCAACGATGGGTTAATAAGAAGAAAATTTATAACCATGTTGTGAATAGGGATGAAATAACCAACCATTAAATCCTTATAAATACACCATAAAGATTTAGTATGGGTGGTATTATAGGCACATTGACAAACAATAAACAAAGTGGAGAATGATGAATGAGAAACTATAAAATCAAAAAAGAAAGAAAAAAAAAATTATGGGAATTTTGGAGAACATTATAGTCATGAACTGACTCATCGCAATCACTGCATAACATATATCTAGCCTAGTGTGGATCATGTACATCATGATCCAAACAGATGCCTATACATGGTGGGATCCACCAAATCTGAACCTGTATTAGAATCATGCAACTTCCTTAGGTTGGTAATCATCAGAGTAGACATGGATTTGCAATCCATCATACCAAACCTCTTTAGTACATCCACTGTGTATTTTCCTTGTGCCAGAAATATCTCGCCCTATATTTGCCATACTTCCAATCCTAGGAAGTAATGCATCAAGCCTAAGTCTTTCATCTTGAATTTTGAGGTTAGATCCCTCTTACACCAGGCTATTATCCCTTCATCTCCTATTAGAAAGAGATCATCAACATGCATGAATAGTATAACAGGTTGGTTACCTCTTACCTTGAAGTATAGATTTGCATCAACATCACTTTTCTAAAATCCCGAGCTTTTAAGAAAGCCATCAATCCTGTCATACCAAAATCTGGGAGCATGCTTAAGATCATACAAAGCCTTCCTTAGATTGCATACACGAGTTCCTTTGTTATGCAGTACAAAATCGTCTGGTTGTTCCACAAAGACCTCATGTTCAATCTTTCCATTCAAGAATGTTGTTTTTACATCCATCTGATGTAGCTTCAAACCAAGAACGAAATCTAAAGCAATAACAATTCAAATGGAGGTATACCTGGCTACAAAGGAAAAAATCTCTTAGTAGTCGATTCATTCTTTCTGAGTGAATCCTCTGGCTATAAATATTTCTTTGAGATTTTCCACACTTCCATCAACTGCATGTTTGATCTTATAGATCCATTTGGAAGAAACCACTAATTTGTTTTTTGGCCTCAACACAATGTTCCAAACATTGTTCTTTATAATAGACATGTATTCCTCAAGCATGGCATCCTTCCATACTTGTAATTTATCTTTTTCTTCAAATGAAGAAGGTTCGACATCACTAATGTTGCGCATCAGTTCAACATAGCCTCCAAACCTATGAGGCCTCTTCCTTTCCCTGAAAGTTAAACTATCCTTTATGCTTCCTGCACTATTTATTTAAGCCACCATGGCTTCCTTTTGGCTGGAGGTTCTTTAAGAGTTATTTCTAATACTTTAGAAGGTTCTAGGGGCTCATTACTTGACCCTTCATGAGGTTCCTCTCTTTGATCACATGACTCTTCATTTTCAGAAGAGAGTGAAGCTGGTTGAACTGCTTCTAATTCCGGTTGCAACTCTCTGGATTTCTTAAATGTGGCTTCCTCATGGAAATTCACATCTCTTCTTACCTCTATTTTCCTCTGACCTGGTACATAAATCCTGTAAGCCTTGGAGTTCTCATTGTACACCACAAAAATCCCTTTCTTTCCTGAGGGTTCCATCTTTGTCCCCTTTTCCTTAGGGACATGAATATACACAGGACACCCAAATATCCATAGATGCCCTACTTCAGGTTTGATCCCTGAGAAGACCTCTTTAGGATTCTTGTCCTTCAAGGTATCATTTGGACACATGTTCTGAATATACACAGAAATGGAGGTAGATTTTTCCCATAAATAATTTGGCAGATCCTATTCAAACATCGTTGCTTTCATTGCCTCACAAATTGTCCTGTTTTTCCCCTCAACAACTCCATTTTGCTGAGGGTTATATGGTACGATCAACAGTCTCTTGATTCCTACTGACTTGCAAAAATCCTCAAACTAGAGAGATTCAAACTCTCCTCCATTGTATGTTTTAAGGATTTTGATGTGTTTCCCTATCTGCTTTTCAATAAAGGATTTATACTCTTTGAATTGATCAAATGTGGCACTTTTAGCTTTAAGGAAATATATCCAACATTTTCTTGAGTAATCATCAATAAAAATGACATAATACAAACAACCACTGAGTTAGGGAGATGACATAGGACCACATGCATTAGAATGAACCAGATCTAAGATGCCCTGGGCTCTGTTTTCACTACTAGGAAATGCTTTCTTTATGTTTTTACCTAGCATTCATCCCTTACAAATTTCATTTTTACTAAGAGAAATAGAGGGCATGCCACATACCGTGTTCTATAGATATATAAGATCTTTGTAATGAAGATGTCTAAGTCTTATGTGCCACAACTCGTTGGAGCTAGTCGCATCATGAGACAATGCCTGAACTGACTATCCTAACTCGACGTACAATCCTCCACTGTGAGTTCCAATGGGTTTTGATGTACTTAAGTGGCTACCTTTAGCCCATAGTAGTGCCTTCCTGTCCTTGAATATCAATCAATATCCCTTGTCCTCAAGGGTTGCAATTTATAGTAGATTCTTCTTGAGCCCTGAAACATATAATACTTCATCAACATGAAGTCTAGCCCCAAATTCCAATCTGAAGGAGATAGAGCCTACTCCCTCTATCTTGTAAAATTTTTCATCCCCAAGCTCAACCTTCTCTACAAAAGATTTTGACTCGAAATATGAGAGGATCTCCTTGTACCCTGTCATGTGCTTTGATGCACCAATGTCTATTGACCAAGTTTTTGGCCCCGTAAAAGCTGAATTGGATAAGGAAAAAACCAAGTAATATTCTTTTCTATTTTCTTTCTCATTAGAAGGATTTTTCTGATTTCTTTTGGATTCATCATCCTCAATAGTTGAGGCATGATGTTTCCCTTTCCTTGGATATTTCTTTCTAAACCAACAATATTTAGCAAAATGACCCAAGTTATTACAACTAAAGCATTTAATCTTAGATGCATCAATATTCTTTCCTTTGAATGTACCTTTGGTGTTTGGATTCCTCTGAGAGCCTTTTTGGAAAGTGCCTTTATTCTTTCCCTTGAATCTTGATGCTAAAGTTGAGTGCTATTCTTTCATTGGCTCGCTCCTGGTAGTTGTGTGACTCTCCTCCTGGAGGCAATCATGCCATAACCTCTCAAACGTGGGTCGAATCTCTCTACCACTTACACTGGATAAGAAGGTCTCCCATGAAGAAGGAAGACTGTCAGAAACGACTTTCACTAAATCATCATCATCCACTATCATCCCTGTGACTAAAAGTTGATCTCTAATCTGGGTTATCCTGGAATAGAAATATGCCACTGATTCACCTTTCTCAATCTTCAAATACTTAAGCTTGTGCTTAAGTGTCCTCTTCTGAATTGGAGCCTATTTCTCATACAGATTCACCAAGGTATCCATAGAGTCCTTGGCAGTCATTAACGAAGTCATTGCAGACATTATATTGTCTTTGACTGAGTCAAATATGATTCTCTTGGCCTTTGCTTGAATCTTCTCGAAGGCTGCTCTTCCTGCATTATTCGTGGTTTCCTCCACCACTGTGGTCACATACTACTCAAGATCATGCTCCTGCAAGATATTTGTTATCCAAAGCTTCCACACATTGAAGTTGGTAGCTCCTTCGAGCCTATCCTCGGCCCTGACTGAAATGGAGGATGCCATGGACCTCACACTGGAAACTTAATCAAGCTATATTGGATCTGTGTGTACCTGTTGCTGACACTTTAACACGTTTAACACACCCTAATACCATGTTAAATTATGAGCTTGATTTCTTATGTGGATTAATTCTTTTATTTTCTTCAACACTTTGATTCCAACTTAATACACTTCAATAATACCAAATCATAACCGAATAGCAATAACTATGTAGATAAGTAAGCATGCACATCAACAACATATATACCTTGGGGAAACCCTATACAGGGAGAAAACCACAACAAACTATATTCCTTTATTGCATTAATAATGTATGATCACTTACAAATATCCACCATGAATGTTTTGCTCTTAAAGAGCTTTCCAATATGACTCTGACCTGAAAAAGACCTAAGAGAACTTGCTGAAATACGCCTCTGATATGTTTCCTCTATTGTTGATATAAAACATTGATATGTTGTTGATATATGCCTCTGATATGAAACCTCTATTGATGATATACAACACTGATATGTTGCTTTGGTATGCTACCTCTTTATCACTAATATGCTCCTCTATTGCTTCTCCCTTAACCTGCATATCAAAAATTGTGTTGAAGAGAGGGGTCAACCTCTTCTTATATAGGCTAAAGAGGAGAAGAGGAGAGTCTCGAAATACTAACTTGTTGCATGCTTTAATCATAACTCAGCTTCATACTTTAGTTCGAACTAGACTTGAGACTGATATACTTTAGTTCGAAAATAGAACTAGACTTGAGACTTCAGTTACAACTCAACATTACACTTTAGTTCTAAAATAGAACTAGACTTAAGACTTCAGTTACAACTCAACATTACACTTTAGTTCTAAAATAGAACTAGACTTAAGACTTTAGTTACAACTCAGGATTACACTTTAGTTCTAAAATAGAACTAGACTTAAGACTTCAGTTACAACTCAGCATTACACTTTAGTTCTAAAATAGAACTAGACTTAAGACTTCAGTTACAACTCAACATTACACTTTAGTTCTAAAATAGAACTTAGACTTAAGACTTTAGTTACAACTCAACATTACACTTTAGTTCTAAAATAGAACTTAGACTTAAGACTTCAGTTACAACTCAACATTACAAGGAAATTCAAAATTCTCTTCATGGTGGATAGTGTTACACATGCCAATGCCCTAGATCAATGCATTTATATCATTTTCAATATTAGGAATATCGTTTGTTTCTAGCTCATAGGAATTTTTTATTCAACCTAAATTTTGCTAGATGTCTTGACTTTTTCTCATGGCTCACAAGGTTTGACTAGGCTCACATAGGTTGTACATTCCCCCTGACTTTTGCACTAGTCTTTCTATGTAATATACTAGATCTAAAAAGTATGCAAAACATAAATAAAATGCTAGAAATTGTAGAATAACAACAATATAACCAGAACAATCACCACAATAGCACTGAAATGATATAAGAATAACAACAGAAATAACACTTTGATTTTGAAAGCAATGTTCACGGGCCTCTTCGAGGGGGAAACCTCCAGTTGAGCAGAGCTATATTACAATAATATCCAAGCTAGGGTTATCATACCCTCAACTCCTATTTATACTAAATATGTCTATCAAAAGAAGCATCTAGAGGAAGATCCTTCTAGAAGCGGAAGCTTCTATTAGGTCTTCTTACATTCAACTCATTCTATTTTATTTCAAGGCCTTATTAATATTGTCCTTTATTACATCTGAATATATTGTTCTACCTATGTGCGGGTTAGGACCCTAACATGTCCTCCCCCTTAAAAACAACCTCGTCCTCAAGGCTTGAGATGTGGAAATTGTTGTAGAATGGTAGTTGGTTCCCAAGTGGCATCTGCTGGAGTTGTATATTTCCACTTGACTAACACTTGCTTGATGGTTCTCTGACGCAGGCGATGCTCATGTTGGTCCAAAACTACTTGTGGCTGTAGCCAAATGGATCCTTTTCGGCTAACTCAGGAAGGTTGGTTTGAATTTGGAACTTAGTTCCAATCACCTTCTTTAAGCATGAAACATGAAAATAGGATGTAGCTTCGAATGACTAGGAAAATCTAACTGATAGGCTACTTGTCCCACACGCTTGAGAATGATATAAGGACCATAAAATTTGTGCACTAGCTTCTGACAATGCTCGGCCTTGAGGAAAGTTTTCTTGTAAGGTTACAGTCGAAGAAACACCTGATCTCCTTTTGCAAATTGACGTTCAGAGTGACCTTGATCTGCTTGTTGCCTCATCTGATTCTGTGCCATGACCAAATTCTTTTTGAGGGTACAAAGAATAGCCTCTCAAACTGTAAGTGTTTGGTCAACCGCCTGGACCTTCGAGACACCAGGTAAGTATGAGAGAACTGAAGTGGATTTTTTCCATATACCGATTCAAAAGGAGTCATGCATGTAGTTGTATGGTATGAAGTGGTGTACCACCATTCAGCTAGGGGTAACCATTGAGCCCACTGATTTTTCTTTTCCAAGGCAAAACACCTCAAATATGTTTCCAAACACTTGTTGACAACTTTCATTGGACGATCAGTCTGGGGATGATAAGTTGTGCTGAGATGCAATTGGGTGCCTTGTAACAACAATTCTTGCCAAAAATTGCTTATGAAAGTTGGGTTGCTATCAGAAACAATAGAGTGTGGCATGCCATGAATCTTGAAGACCTGATCCATGAAAATTTGAGCCACCGTGGATGTTGTAAACAGGTGTTGAAGAGTGAAAAAATGAGCAGACTTGGAAAGGCGATCAAGAACCACCATGATGACTGATTTATTTCCTGATTTGGGTAAGCCGGTAATAAAATCCATAGAGATATCCTTCCAAATAGTAGGTGGAATCAAAAGCGGTTGTAGTGTGCCTGAAGATTTGACTATTTCTCCCTTGTTGTGTTGACACACATCACAGTCAACGACAAAATTACGAATGTATTGTTTCATACCATCCTAGAAAAAAGAACGTTTGACCCTGTCATAGGTTTTGGTGAACCCATAGTGCCCCGCTGTGGGTGTAGCATGAAGCTCAGAAAGTACCGTGGATTTAATCTTTGATTGTTTACTTAAATACAAACGACCTTTGTATCGAAGCTCATCATGGAGCCAAGAGTACCTTGGGGAAGCTGGAGCATTGGACTGCAATTGTTGGATCAGATGCGAACTTTTGGGATCTTGTAGCCATTCCTAGTGAACGGCTTGGAGCCAATTTGGTACAATAAAATGAAAGAGAAAAAAAGGGATCCTTCATCTTCATATTTTTAGGCAAGTGCATCTGCAACCACATTGTCTTTGCCTTTCTTGTAAATGATCTCATAATCATATCCAAAGATCTCAGTCACCCATTTTTGTTGCTCCGGGGAGGAAATGCGTTGTTTTAGAAAATACTTGAGGCCTTGATGGTCTGTGTTAATTTGGAAACATTGCCCCAATAGATAAGAGCACCACAGATCAACGGCATGAAAAATAACCATCATTTCCTTTTCATATATTGATTTGCCCAGATTTCTTTCAGAGAGTTGCTTACTGGTAAAGGGCAAAGGCCGACCCCCTTGCATAAGGACAACACCAATTCCTTTCCCTCAGGAATCACATTCCAAGACAAAGGTCTTTGTGAAATCAGGAAGGGCCAGGACTGGAGTGGTTCACATGGCCATCTTCAAGGTTTGAAAAGATTTAGCAGTGACTGGAGTCCAAGTGAAAGAGTTCTTTTTAGGAGAGAAGTGAGAGGTGTTGCAATTTTTCCATAATTCTTAACAAACTTGCGATAATACCCTGTTAAGCCCAGAAATCCATGCAATCTTTTGAGAGTCTTTGGGTGAGGCTAGTCTTGCATAGCTTCAATATTTTTAGGATCCACCCTGACGCCATCCTTTCCAACCAGATGACCCAAGTATTCTACTTTTGAGGCGCCAAAAGCACATTTAGATTGTTTCAGGAAAAGTTGGTGCTGAGAGAGTCGATGGAGAAATCGATCCACATGAGGAAGATGGTGTGTCCAAGTTTTTCTATAGATGAGGATATCATCAAAGAAAACTAAGACAAAATGATGGAGAAAAGGACGAAATACATGATTCATGAGGCTTTGGAAGGTGGAGGGGGCATCACACAAGCCAAAGGGCATGAAGAAAAACTCATAGTGGCCCTCATGAGTTCTAAAGGTAGTCTTTCAAATGTCTGCCTCTTTCATGCGTATCTGGTGGTAGCCCAAACAAATATCAAGTTTAATAAAGAATTGGGCACCACTCAATTCATCCAGGAGGTCATCAATGACAGGAATGGGAAATTTGTCTTTAATTGTAAGTTTGTTGAGGGCACGGAAGTCAGGACACATTCGCCAAGAACCTTATTTCTTCGGGACCATGACCACAGGAGAAGAGTAGGGGCTCGTACTAGGGCAGATAACGCCTGCATTAAGGAGTTCCTGAACCATTTTCTCAATTTCATTTTTTTGGGAAAAGGGGTGACGATATAGACGAATATTGGGAGGAAGGCTTCTAGGTACAAGGGGAATGGAATGATCATGAACACCACAGGAAGGAGGGAGTCCTTGGGGAGTGGAAAAGACCACTTGATGTTTAGAAAGGATGGCTTGGAGGTCTTGCGACACCGAGGGTGTCTATGTTGCTTGTATGACATGGAGTTGGGAAATAACACGAGAATGATCTTTTTTGAGCAGTTTTTCCATGCGATGGGAACTAATGATCTCAGGTGAACCAGTGGTGATGCCTTGGAACTTATATTGGTGGCCCTCCTGGTTGAATTGCATGGTTAATTCCTTAAAATCCATGAGAATGGGACCCAAAGTCCTTAGCCAGTATGCACCCACCACAATGTCACAACCCCCCATGTCGATAGCAAACATATGAGATTTCAGGTGGTAGTCACCAATTTGGAGACACACATTTTCACAATGCCCTCCACATATCATGGAGACACCATTGGCAATTATGATTTGGAAATTATTGACGGCATGGATGTAGCAATGAGTTTCTTGGGCAATGCAGCAATGAATACAATTACGTGTGCTTCCACTATCAACCCGAATGATGACCTTTCGATGCTTGATGTAACCGATTAGCTTGAGGGTTTGGGAAGCAGAGAAGCCAGTGAGAGCATTGAGGGAAATGATCGGTTCTACTTCGGGAGGGTCTGAGGGAGGGGTTATGTCAGTGGTTTCAGGTGACTCAGACACAAGGGGAGTTTCAACATTCTCTTCTGAAATATCCTTGGAGATGGCCATAAAAATATTTTGTTCCTTACACTTGTGGCCCAAGAAATATTTGTCATCACAATTATAACAAAGGCCTTTGAGTTGGCGTTCATCCATTTCAGCCCTGGTCAATTTTTGGATCTTTAGTGGAGTGGAGGGAGTAGTGGGATTTACTGGTTTAGGGCAAGGGATAAAGGAGGGATTTAGGTTTTGAGAAGATACAACCTATTGTGCTTCTTTATCTCTTTTAGTATCCTCCACCCAACTCTGAGGCCGACCCATGAGGACATGGGCCCGAATCTCATCCTTGAGGCCACTGATAAAACACTCTTGGAAAAAGGCATCAGACATGCCCTCTGTTCGAAAAGATAGTTGCTCAAAGGAAGCTATAAAATATTCCACTGTTCCTGATTGTTTCAACTTTGTCAAATGACCCAAATGGTTGGTGTCAGTGTCAAAGCATTCATAAATCTCTGCCACAAAGTGTGTCCAAGTAATATACCCTTGACGTGACATTTTTCTCCATTGCCACCATTTCCCACGTTCTTGATCTAGATGGAGAACACCATACCAGAGTTTGGGAAAGTCATTTGTAGTTCCATATAAAGAGAAATAATGTTCCATTTGGGTTACCCAAACAGTGGGGTTCGAGCCATCAAATTTGGTCACATCCACCCGCAGAAGGCGTAGGTCACGTTGAAATTGATGGTGTTGAAAGTTATGGGAATGAGAGGAATGTTCACCTTTAGTATGCGGAGGTGAGTCAGAGGAATGGTTATTTGTATGGATATTGATCCATAATCAGATCCAGGAGCCCGACAGGGCTAAAAAAGGCTCAAAAATGAAAGTTCTCAGAATCAGACGAAACCAATTCCATTGTGACCAACTCGTCACGTCGATTCCGTCCATATATTTACTTTCTCAAAAGGGCTCCATATGCAAGAGTTATCGCACTCTGATCAGATTCCCAAACAACTAAAAAGTAAACAAAAATCAACAGTCAAAAGGTGACGTGGCACTCTTTGGAGGTGACACGTGGTAGTGGAAGAAGTGACATCTGGCAACATAGGCGGCAGGGTGACTAGGCAGTGACAGGGACCAATGAAGTGTTGACAAGTGGCAGTTGAGGACCAATGAAAAGGTGCCACGTGGCCCAGACATGGGTTGCCATGTGGCACCCCATCACTAGTTTGAGTGGCAAAATTATTTTGGAGTTCATGGGATTCAACACCATGACCTATTGGGAGGGCAAAGTGCTTTGGTAAAGGTCCTTTGACCAATGTGCCACTTTAGTGCTTGTATATGTAACCGAATATTATTTTATTTAAAGTGTAACTATGGTGTATTGGAGGTAGAAGGGGGTTGGGGCTAAGCCCTACCCCATGGATTCATACATACACATAACCATAGTTAAAGGGGGCACGACGCAATATTTCAACCAACGACTAAAGTTTGTGCGCAAAGGATTTGGGCTCCATGTTTATAACACCTGTTCGCCATAGGATCTGGAGTTGTGACCATAACTCAAGGCATATTATTAGGGCATGGTCCCATTGCTTATTGCCACATGACCACGGTTTTTGGAGAAGAGGCCAGCGCGCAGCCCTTTGGGCTGGCGCTTGGCCATTTATAGCTGCCATATGGCCATTTAAGGGGGGCGCGTGCCTAACAAAAGGAGCTTAGCCCATAAATTTAGTTAAAAGTGGGTTTTATTGTATGGTTTGGGATTTTTATTTGATTTTTAGGCCTGTTAATGTAGATTTAGGCCATTATTGGGAGATATTTGGCTCTTTTTTAGCCCAGATTTTGGGAGGAAGTTGGGGAATGATAACCAAATTTAGATCTATAAAAACCAGGCCTGTTTGAGGCCATGAAGGGGAGAGTCAGAGAAGATTTATGCTGAAGCAAAGCCATGCCAAAGCCATTTTTATGCAAGGAAGCTGTTGAGGAGCAGACACTTGCGAGCCATTTCTCGGAGCTCTGGTCATCCGTTTTGCGTGTCGTTTCTTCTGCTGGGTTCTAGAGATCTGGAAGAAAATGACCAGATCAGTCTTGTAGCCTTATGGCACTATTGGAATTTACTTATTGATCTTTTGAATAGAAATAAATAAGCCTCCCCCACTAAGACAAAGGCCCGGAGATGTAGGCAATTTTGTTTCAAACTCCATTATCACTTCTCTTGTTATGGTTTGTTGTTCTTATTGCTTCAGTTTAGATCTGTATTTTGTATTATGGCTATGATATATTCTCTCATTTTCATCCTCTTTCATTAGCTTCCTAAATGGTTAATACACACATGCTTAATAACTCAACCACAGTCATTTAAAAGATCTTTTCGGATCAAGTGGTATCAGAGATGGTTGATGTTTGGATTTGAGTTTTGCATGTTAACTAGGGAAAAGCTACAGTGTGGTGAAGTCGAGCTTGTTGCATAGAATCCATTATTTGGATTAAGAAATAGAGCTTCTCACGGTGAGAAGATGGCATCGGAAGAGGGACTTTCTCTTGACGAGAAAGAGTTTCGAAAAATGTTATTTTCCATGTCGGAGATGGTAAAAGTTTTGTACGAGGATTACTTGGAACAAAAGAGAGCAATTTTGGGTGAATATTCAAAGGGAAAAAGTGAAGAAGGAGAGGATCATCCTCAGATTCCTCCTTCACCTCCATCATCACCTCCTTCTTCTCCTTCTTCTTCAAGTTCAAGTTCTAAATCTAATGCAAAGAAACATGTTCATAAACATAAGAATGAAATGCCATTATTAGAACTTGATGTTAAATTTGAGTTACCCATATATGATGGTGAAGTTAATGCAGAGAGACTTGACAATTAGGTCAGGCAGATGGAGGTTTACTGCAGTGTGCAACAAATCAAGGATGAGGCCACACAAATCAAGTTGGCATCTTTGAGACTTGAAGGTACAACTCTCATCTGGTGGAAAAGCAAGTTTCAAAACGAAACACAACAAGTGGGTAATGTATTTCCATCATGGCAAAGTTTCATTTCTTCACTTAGGAAACAATTATATCCTTTGGGTTATAAAGAAAAATCATTAATGGAATGGCAATCTTTAAAACTAAGAAAAGGACAAATAGTGCAAGAGTATACAGATGGCTTTCGAAAAATGGCATTGATGTTAGATATCCCTTTACATACACATGAAACCCTTATGAAGTATATAGGATATTTACCTGCACATATTAGAAATATTGTATTCATGTTTGGACCCACTAACCTTGATGAGGTTTATGTTGAAGCGACATACATTGAAGTAGGGAAAACATGTGTATAAGGGGAATCATCTTCAAGGAAAGAGGACAAGAGGAAGTGGATAGTCAAAAAGGAAAATGCAGTGGCGAGAAAGGAAGAGAATACCTCTTGCAAGCATTGCAAGAAAGAGGGGCATGATGAGGACATATGTTGGCAGTTGCATCCCGAGAAGAGGCCAAAGTGGTTCAAGGAAAAGAAGGGAAGGAAAACAATGGCAATGACAACAAGACCCATAGAATTGGGATTGGATTCAGGTGACGAATCTAAGGTCTCATTGGTTGGTATGACAGGTAAAATTGGTGAAGGCATTGGTTGTAGAAGTAACTTGTTTCATATAAGGACCATCATGCGACACACTAAGATAGACACATTAATCGACAGTGGATATCAATCTAATCTAATCTCAGAAGAATTGGTTAAGAAATTGGGGTTAAAAACAAAAGTACATCATAAGCCTTACACGCTTAAATGGATAAGCAATCATCATTAAATGAACATAACAAAGCAGTGCACAATCAAATTTGCAATTTCATCTAAGTATGTGGAGGAGGTAACATGTGATGTAGTGTCGTTAAGTGAATGTGTAATGGTCTTAGGTAATCCATACTTATATGATCGTAAGGCAATCTTCTACAGGACAAAGAATCAATATCAATTAACCAAAGTCGATCAAGACTATGTGGTACATGCTCATCATGTTAAGGCAAATAAAATACTTCAAACAATGGAACAATTAAAGAAGGCAGTGCAAGCAAGCAAAAAACCAATAATTGTTTCAAATGAAGTAATTGATCTTAAGCAAGAACAAGAAATGATTGTTGAATGGAAAATCAATCATAGGTTGCTTCAATATAAGCTCATGTCGTGCAAATATTATAAGTACATCAACTCATTTACAATCATCTTTTTTATGCTATCATTAGTAATGTTGTCTACATGGATGATAGTGGCTTCAATAAGATGTAACAGGCTTCAAATGGCTAACAATATGTTGTCAGGTGTCATGATTGTGTTACAATTGATCTTGATGAGACAGGTGCACAAGACGGAGTTCAGAGACAGAGGACAAGCCGGGTGGCCTATCCTGAGCTTGTCGATTGGTTAATAACCTTTTGAAGACCAAAAGGTCCTTTAGTGGGGGGGTGTGATCCAAAATTGGATCCAGGAGCCTGACAAGGCTCAAAAATGAAAGTTCTCAGAATTGAACAAACCAATTCCATTGCGACCGGCTCGTCGCGATGATTTCGGCCATATATTTACTTTCTCAAACAAGTTTTGTATGCGAGAGTTATCTCACTCTGATCAAATTCCCAAACAACTAAAAAGCAAAAAAAAGTCAATGATCAAAAGGTGACATGGCACTCTCTGGAGGTGACATGTGGTAGTGGCAAAAGTGACATGTGGAAGCATAGGAAGCAGGGTGACTGGGTAGTGACAGGGACCAATGAAGCATTGAAAAGTGGAAGTTGAGGACTAATGTAAGGGCGCCATGTGGCACCTCATCACTAGTTTGAATGGAAAAATTATTTTGGAGCTCATGGGATTCGACACCATGACCTATTGGCAGGGAAAAGCACTTTGGTAAAGGTCCTTTGACCAATGCGCCACTTTTAGTGCTTGTATATGTAACTGACTATTATTTTATTTAAAGTGTGATTATGGTGTATTGGAGGCAGAAGGGGGCTGGGGCTAAGCCCTAGTTCGCAGATTCATACATACACATAACCACAGTTAAAGGGGGTGCGACGCAATATTTCAACTAACAACCAGAGTTTGTGCACAAAGGATTTGGGCTCCATGTTTATATCACCTGGCCACCATAGGATCTAGAGTTGTGACCATAACTCAAGGCATATTGTTAGGGCGTGGTCCCATTGCTTATTGCCACATGACAACAATTTTCGGAGAAGAGGCCAGCACATAGCCCTTTGGGCTGGCGCTTGGCCATTTATAGCTGCCATATGATCATTTAGGGGGGGTGTGTGCCCAAAAAAAGGAGCTTAGCCCATAAATTTAGTTAAAAGTGGGTTTTATTGTATGGTTTGAAATTTTTATTTGATTTTTAGGCCTGTTAATGGAGATTTTGGCCATTATTGGGAGATATTGGGCTCTTTTTGAGCCCAGATTTTGGGAGGAAGTTGGGGAATGATAACCAACTTCAGATCTATAAAAACCAGGCCTGTTTGAGGCCATGAAGGGGAGAGTACATTTGCCATAACTTTTTATTATAACATTATAATTCAATTAGACCTATAACATTGTGAAGCAAATATATCAAGTTATTACCAAAATTTCAAACTTAGTGGTGCAAAAATTCAAACATACACTAATTACATAGCTGACTTGTGGACCAATCCCAAAATAAGGGGGAAAAGGTTAAAATTAAAATTGGCATATATTTTGTTTGGAAGGTTTGATTGAGCTGATTCAATATATAAAATAAAAACCAGATGAAATATACATCCATGTTTATAAATCTAGGTATACAAACATAAATCTTATATATAAAAAAACAAAATTTAAGAAAAAAACATCGCAGAAACATAAAATGTGTTCACACTTTAGTACATTAGCTATCACGTGGATGCCATTACCATCATTATCACATAAACTCTATTACTTTATTTTCAAATCACTAGCATGTTTAGAAAAAACTAAGCATATGAATTTATAAATTTCTCCACCATAGTAAATTCCCCGCAAATATATATTAAAAAATTTTACTGGCGTAACTAAACCCTTTCGGATGCTCACTTAGAAAACCGGATAATTCAAATTTTTCAAGGCTAGCTGCGAAGCAACTATTTCCCTTGTTTAATGTTTACATATTATTTATAAAAATATTAGATTTCATAGTACACTTTATTTTGAAGATGTTTACATAATATTTATAAAAATATTAGATTTCATAGTGCACTTTATGTTGAAGTGCTTTCATCTTCCTATATAATAATAATAATAATAATCTTTTTTTAAGGTCATGGCCAAGCCAACACACCAAATTGGTGTATGAGACCCCCTTGTTTGTGGGACAAGGGACCCCGCTCCGCCCAACGATTTGACTGGTAAAGTCTGCGAAGGTATACATACCCTACCCTGTAATGTTTCTGACTTGGCTAGTCTAGGAAACACTGCTAATGTGTCTGTAGGATCAATCGTTTATAGCATATAAATGGTCATACAAACAATAAATGCGGCAAAGGACTGTAAAGTTTGTATTATGATATCTCTGTGGATTATAAAATGGCCAAATGTGGCTGAATAAACTGAAAATACCCGACTAGATCAACAGACAAAGGATCTTAGTTGGAACACAAATAAGAAACTTAAAGATAATACCTGGAATATGGGGGCACTGCAGAATAAATCGATGCGCTGGGACTATGGAAGCTCTAACGGTAACTACTGGAAGTCTGGAAAGTTCACCTTGGGAGCTATACTTCTTAGAATGGCTTGGAAACTGTCCCAAATGATGCACCTTTCTCTAGTCCTCGGTACTAGTATCTATCAGACCCCTCTGCTGATGAATCTGGACCCCGGATGGATACCCCTGGGGGAATGTGCCCCTCTTCTTCTGGCAAAATGCGTCCTAGCGATTCCACCATCAGAATCAGACGAGATATGTCTCAAAATGATTGTTTTGGTCTACTGGGAAATGGTTTGGAAGGGTTTCCCTGAATCTGGTCTGATGCTCGCTCTGGAACCCCAAATGTGCCAGCCAAAAGTGTCGCATGTCCAAGTCTGGTAAATGCATCCTAGTTGATTCCTTCGTCGAAATATGATGAGGAACCAGGAAAAATATGTGCCTTGCCATCCTCTCAAATGGGTCGGAGGGAAATCTTAGAATTCTCCCTGGATGGGATAAGTCGACTAAAAACCCTCTCAGAAGTTGCGCCCTCACTCTGGATGAATGCACCCTTACTATTGAACCCTGTGTAACTGCTGCTGAAGAATGATGGAAGACCTGAATGATCTTCCTGGTGACTAGGGCGTGCCTCTCAACACTGAAATAAACCAACTGGTGTCTTCCTCCCAGAATCCACTGAACTATCTCTCCTGAGATGCGTCTATGCTCCTCAATGACAAGTCATAATCTGCATAATGATGAATTAGGTCACTGACCCTTCCTTTATATCTTTCCAAAACCCTAAATCATGTTGAAACCCTAATTCACTGTTGACTTCCAAAACTTTAAATCACTATTGAAACCCTAATTCACTGTTGACTTCCATTTTTATCTCATAATGACTTAAAAGCGCTTTTAACCCTTTTTAGCTCAATGTCACTTTTCGAATATAACACCTGTGACTGGAGTGACCTCTAGTAACCCTGTTTACCCCTCTTTGTCCCTGGCTATAGTCTAACAGGGTGGTTTAGACCATTAAGCCTCCTCTCTGGAGCTCCTATTTAGAAAGGGACATTACAGTCCTCCCTTCCCGAAATTGCTTGTCCTCAAGCAATACCAGTCCAGGGTGCTGCAACACCTGCTCACTCTCCCAAGTAGCGTCCTCTACTAGAAGCCCTCTCCATTTTATCAAACACTCTCTGATGACCCTGCTCCTCAGTTTCTGCTCCCGGAACTCCAAAACCTCCTTCAGAACTAACTCCAACTGTCCCTCCTCATCCAACGAGGGAAGCTCCTCTGATGTGCTAATGAATTGTCCCACTTCCTTTTTTAGGCAAGACACGTGGAACACATAATGAATCTTGCTCCCCTCTGGAAGCTATAGCTCGTAAGCAACCTCACCTGCTCGACGCATGATCCCGTAAGGACCATAAAATTTGGGTTTGAGCTTCTCGGCCCCACTCTTCTTCAGAGATGACTGTCTGTAGGGTTGGAGTCTCAAGAAAACCAAATCTCCAACCTCAAAGTTGCGCTCTATCATGTGCCTGTTCGCACTTATCTTCTGTCAGTTTTGCGCCGTCTACAGGTTCTCTTTCAACAACTTGAGGATCTCCTAACTCTCTATGATCCAATCCTTAGCCTCGGGATATTTGCTCTCCCCGAAGATCAAGTCTACCAAAGTCGGAGCATCATATCCGTACAATGCTCGGAAGGTTGTCATACCAATGGACATGTGGAAGGTGGTGTTGTAGCAATGTTCTCCTAAATGTAACCACTTTACCCATGTTCTTTGTTGTCCTCCTACATAGTTCCTCAAATACCCTTCAACCCACTTGTTGAGAATCTCGGTCTGCCCATCTGTCTGAGGGTGATAGATGGTGCTAGGTGTCAACTCTGTCCCCACCAACTAAAACAAGTCTCTCCAAAATGTCCCTATGAACCGATTGTCCTTGTCACTGACGATGTTCTTCAGCAACCCATGAAGTCTGAAGACCTCCCTGAAGAAAAGCTCGACTACCTGAACTGCGTTTTACTCCATCGGTATGGTGTAGAAGTGAGCAAACTTGGTCAATCTGTCGACCACTACATAGATACAGTCCTTACCCTGGACCTTGGGTAGACTGGTGATGAAGTCCATAGATATACTCTCCCATTTCTGCTTTGGAATGGGGAGTGGCTGAAGTAGCCCTGTTGGAAGAGCATGCTCTGACTTGTTCTGCTGGAAAGTCACACACTCACTGACGTGTCTCATAACGTCTTGTTTGAGGCCCTTCCATGAGAACCTCTCTCTAATCTGTTTGTAGGTTTTGAAAAACCCTTGATGGCCTGCTAGAGGTGAATCATGAACTGCATTGAGGATCTTCTTCTTAAGCCCTAAATTTGGCACCAAGTAGACTCTATCCTTGTAAAATATGACATCATCAATGACCCTATACCGGTCATCCTGTATCTTCCCATCCATCACCTCACAAGCGAACTTGTTCTTGGAATATTCCACTAACAAGTGGTATTTCCAATCTGTTGAAATCTCCAGCAAAGAACATGCTGCAGGTCTCCTTGATAGTGCATCGACCACAATGTTGTTCTTCCCCTTAACATACTCTATGTCAAAGTTGAATGCCTGTACCTTCGTCACCCATTTCTATTGGTGCTCACTGAGGTCCTTCTGGTCAAGGAAATACTTCAAATTGTTGTGATCGGTCTTGACTATGAATTTGTTGCCCACCAAATATTGTTTGAACTTGGTCAAGGCATGCATGATTTCCAACATTTCCTTGTCATAAATGGAGTACAACCTCTTAGGTTAACTAAGCTTTCGACTCTCGAATACAATGGGGTGTCCTCCCTACATCAAAATTGCCCCGATCCCTTTGCCGGATGCATCACACTCTAGTACAAATGGCAAGGTTAAATCTGGTAGTGCCAACACTGGACAAGTGCCCATGAATTCCTTCATGTGATCAAAGGCTTCCTGTGATTTCTCGGTCCATATGAAGGTCCCATGCTTGGTAATATCTTCCAGCGGTGCTCCAAGATGAGAAAAAACCTGGACGAACCTCCTGTAATAGCTGCACAGCCCGAAGAAGCTCCTCAATTCTGTCACATTCTTGGGCGTCGACCAATCCAGAATGGCCCTGATCTTCTCTTGGTGCACCTATACCCCTTATGCACTGATGATGTGGCCTAAGTAAAGCAACTCTGTCATACCGAAATCGCACTTGGACTCTTTGGCATATAATGAATATGCCTCCATGATGCTCAATACCTCATCCAGGTGCCTCATATGCTCTTGCCATGACCGTCTATAGATCAAGATGTCGTCGAAGAAAACCAATATTGATTTCCTTAACTGATCCCTGAATATATGGTTCATGCAAGACTGGAATGTAGCGGGTGCATTGGTTAGCCCAAATGGCATAACCAGGAACTCGAAGTGTCCAAAATGACATTGAAACGTCGTCTTCTCTATGTCCTGCTCTCTGATGTTGAAATGATGATATCCAGAGCGTAGATCAATTTTTGAGAAGAAAACTGCCCCATGCAGTTCATCCATCAACTTGTCAATGTGTGGGATAGGGTACCAGTTCTTGATAGTTTTCTTGTTCAAGGCTCGGTAATGAATGCACATCCTCATGGTCTCATCCTTCTTCAGAACTAAGACAACCGAGGAAGCGAATGGGCTATTGCTCGGTCTGATGTGTCCCATCACCAATAATTCCTTGATTGCCTTCTCTATCTCATCCTTGAACCTCCTAGGATGACGATAGGGGGGGTGATCATAGGTTTTTCCCCCTCCTCCAACTCAATGGTGTGCACAAACTCCCTGTCAGGTGGTCTCCCTGGTGGAATTGCCTCAAAGACCTGTTGATGTCATCCCAATAAATTCTTGATCTCTGTATGGTATTGTTGTCGATCTTCTGAATCCTTCTAAGTAGTTATCAAGCATTATGCGACATATGTTGCCTCCCCATGTTTGAATATCCTCTCCATCCTCTTGGTTGAAACTGTCCTGGGTGCTCCTGTCGACATACCTCTTAGAACAACCTTCTTCCCATCCTGATTTCTGAATCCCATTTCCAAGGTTTGGTAGTTGGTAGTGATTTTTCCCAAGGTAATC
>ML795574.1:40601-69281 GCA_009831015.1 Picea engelmannii | reverse complement strand
GAATTACATTCATTGGAAGCACCAACTTCCTTTGTTTTCCAGCTTCAACTGGAAGGAGGCTCCAACCCCCTAGTTTCTCAGGCTACAACCTGAGGGAAGCTCCAACTCCCCAATTCTCTGGCTACAACCAGAAGGAGGCTACAGCCCCCAATGTTCTCCAGCTACAACCGGAAGGTGGCTACAACCACCTGTCCTTGCCCCGTCCTGCCACCCTGAAGTAGAAGTAGAATGATGGAACCACTGTCACACTATCACTATGAGATATACTGTTGTAAACCTGTACCAATAAATCTGAACCATGCATCAACCTATACCATAAACAAGTGCATCAACCATGCACCAACCTATAGTCAACCTGTACCATAAACAAGTGCATACAACCATGTACTAAGTATGTACCAATCATGTGTCAACTACTCATCAACTATCACTCATCAATATGTACCAACATCATCAACTATACACATCATGTATGTGTGCCAACTCATCAACTACTTGTCTCAACCATGTACTCAACATGTACCACAACCAAAAGCCCTCATCAATTTCATCATCCAAATATCGTTTTTAGATCTGTAATAGAACTGGTGTATATTATCACATTCTTGCAAACCTTCCTTAACTTTAAAAACAAGAGACTAGCATTTTCATCAAACTTTTATTTAGTCTCACATGCCTAGTTTTGGATTAATCAACAACCTTAACTTGAAGTAATCATAAATTTGAACCTGTAATGTATAAAGATTTGAAACTGATATACAATGTTATTTAGTTTGTTTTATGCAATTCCTCCAAGTGTCACTACTTGGAACTTCTTAGAAAAGGAGTTATAGCAAAAATGACATACCTTGCTGAATTTTGGCTTATTCTAGAGAGCGACCTTGTAGAGCGTGCCCTGCACAAAATATTTGATGCATTGATCTGAAACTGATAAAAAATGTTCTTAAGTGTGTTTTATGCAATTCCTCTAAGTTTCACTACTTGGAACCTCTCAGAAATGGAGTTATAGAAAAAAAATGGCATACCTTGCTGAATTTTGTCTTATTCTAGAGAGCGACCTTGTAGAGCGTGCCCCGCACAAAATATTTGATGAATTGATATAAAAATGTTACAAACCATACTAAATATTTTACCCTAACCAACACATTTGGTCTCACTGAATTTGGATTTGTTATGAAGAAGTTATGACGTTTTTACCCGAAACACCTGATTTTGACTAGTTTCAAGACTGACCACAAACCCTATTTTCCACGGAGTGTAACTCCAAAAATACAACGACCCACAAGATGAATTTTTTACCGCAGATACTTGGATATGTTTTCTCACTTGCATAGCAATTTCAGGATCTGAATCATTATAGAAAAAAAAGTTATAGTGAAAATGGTGAGATGACCTGTAAATAACATACCTTAGAAAGCACCATCAAAATAATTTATCCTTCCTTGCATTTCGGCCTTCTTTTCTTCACTTTCCTCAGAATTTCGACTTATATATCATTTGGTTACCTTAGACACCTATAGATATTCAATATTCTCAAGTGTGATTCAAATGAGAGAGCCTTGCCTCTTATTTATACTCTCCAAGTAGTTTCCTTAAAAACATCTTCTAGGTCACTTGGTCCACTTTCCTTATTTTTGGGTTAGGTCCACTTCTAATTTCTCCATTAAATTTATTATTGAAATTATTTATTTTGTATTCACTTTGAATTATAATACACTCATCACTTCACTTTATTATTTACCTTTTAAAATATCTTAAACGACTTTGATTACTTTGACCTTTTGGGGCTTCTAGATGACATATGAGGGTCCTCCAACTTCGTAAGGCCATAACTCTCAAACCGTGAGGATTTATGTGACGTTTTACATACCACCAAAAATGGAATGACATGTACTATCCATATAGAATAGTATTATCTAAAAATATATCATAACTCATACCGTTACCCATCAAACAAACTTGGGTCCATTACCCAAACCTGGGGTCTCCAACTTCTCATGGCCATAACTCTCTAACCGTGAGGAATTATGATGGAAATGCGGCCCCTCCACCTCCCGTAGGTCAGAAGGTCAACGCGCACACACAGGATGTTCTCTTTCCTCAGCCCGAAGAACTCCAAGGTTCTTCTATTTCCCTATCGGGAAACCCGCACCCACAGAACTATCGCTCGATCCCCTTTCTTTGCTTGTTGGGGAATCGGAACTCGCGTTTTCCCGAATTCAGTGGTCGACCTTTTGGTTTACGAATCCATGAAACCCGATACCTGGTCAATGCTGACTTCCTCCCTTACTTTGTCAGGATTTTCTTTATCGGTATTTCGGCACTCGTAGTGTCGAGCAACTCGAATCTACGATTCCCGATACCCGATACGCCGAAACTCCGATGAGCTCGCGCTTTGACTTTTCAGCGTCCCATCACCCTATCGGGATTTCGGACTTCGCGGGATCGCGAATCCTAATGTCCTATGTTGAGGGACTTTGCTTTCCCCGAACTCCGATACAGCATGCCACCTGTCCTCCACTAACTTCCCGTGGCCCCACGCACTATCATTCGACTTGTCGGGATATCGCGTATCACAATATCACGATTTATGATGCGATAATTTGGAGTTTCGACTTACAAAACCCCGATCCATGATATGCGTGTGGATCCAACGACCCTCGTGGTCCTGATCAATGGCTCCGCCCCTCCTGAACTTGGAACCTCTTGATGTTCTCGCCATAACCTCCTTGCACCTTCGCAAGATTTAACAGGCCTCGGAACTTCGTGAAATCTCCTAGAAGGATTTTGACCCCTGTTATTCCTTTCGTAATCCACAAAATGACTAAGTTTTCCTCTGCGGAACCCGTCCACTTGCACGTAACTTGCGACACTTCTTGCAAGCCTCCCAGGCATAACTTGTCTGCACTTCCCTTGGTAATTATTTGAGGTTGTATACCTCCTGAGCTTGTCCACGACTCTCAAGTCCTTCAGAAAGCCTCTTGCACGCACTCCTTGCGGCAAACCTTCAACAACGTCTAAGTATTGAAGTTTCTTTGACTCTCTGCACACCTGCAGCAGCAGTCTTTCAACTTTCTACTCAGGTTCACAACCCTGAGACTATACTTGGCCTGTGCACTCCTTGCACGGATCCTGTGCCCAATTTCACCTTTGGGATGAATAAGAACAAAAGTTGTCTCTATCTGAACCTTCTGTCAACGCACTCTTTGCGGAAAATTCGACTGCACTCCTTGCAGGAATCTCTGGCTCAAATAGAGAAACAATTGAAACTCATTCCTTCTTCCCTTCAGATTTCAAACTCAACCATGAAATCACATACATAGCAATAAAGCAAATGCATAACAGGAAATAAACATTCATGAGCATAACATAAATACACAGAGAACAAACACATAACCATGAATTCAAATCAAAGCTTCTTCTATTAATTCAAATGTCTGTACATAGATGCCTTTTACACAACTCTCTGCTTTCTCTTGCTCTTCCTACTTCTATTCTCAGGCTCAACTAATATTACAATGATACAATGAGGGTGTCTATATCCGTTTTCCCTCCTTCTCCTTAACTGTCTAGTCTAGAATTAAAATCCTATCTACCTGCATTAACTATCTTAAATGTCATCTATCTACTAAAGAACGAGAGCTATCCACTCAAGGTCCATTACAATATATAAAGTGTGCCTCATTAAGTTTTCACATTAATGTTCGCACAACAGTTTCAAGGCAATTTCAAATTTTTGTGCTAGCTTATCCAGCTGTCCTCTGCTTCTGCGCTGGCTCACTTGATGTGTTGGCGATGCTCCTGCATCATACTCCCTCGCTTGAAAAATTTCATGGGATCCTGTCCATGAGCTCTCGTACGGTCTGTCCATGCTTCTGTATCTCTACTTCAGTATCCCGGTTGGCATCTTCCACTGGGTGGTTCTTCCATTTGACCAGATACTCATAGTATTGTTTCCGCTTGGTCTTCTTGCTCACCCTCTTGTCTAGTATGCATTCTATCTGAGGTTTCTCTGCAACTGGAATCTGTTCCATCCATCGGATCACTGGTTTCTCAGCTCCAATCTCTATTTCTCCAGCCCTGTATGGGTATAAATCTACGACATTGAATGTTGGAGATATTCCGATCCCATCCGGTAACTCAATCTCATAAGCATTTTCCCCGAATTTTCTCAAGACCTTGCATGGTTCGATTTTCTTCATCTTTAGATTATTATATGCTCCCCTCGGGAACCTTTCCTTCCTTAAATGTGCTAGAACCATATCACCAACTTCAAACCGAAGTTGTCTCCGATGCTGATCTACTCTGCGCTTGTACTCCTGGCTTGATTCCAGCAACCGCTCCTTCACCCTGCTGTGAAGTTCTTTCATCGCCTCAATGAATTCTTTTGCACTAGCGCTGCTAGTAGCAGTTTGTTCTGAATCCATCAGTTAAGAAACTCCTCTTGGATGCATCCCATAGACAACCTGAATTGGACTCTTCCCTGTGCTCTGATTCACTGAGTCATTGTATGCAAACTCTGTCTGTGGCAATATATTGTCCCAACTGTTGTGGTGCTCTGTCACCAAGCTTCTCAACAAGTCTCCCAAAATTCTGTTGACCACTTTCATTTGTCCATCCGTCTGAGGATGATAAGAAGAACTAAACACCAAGTTAGTTCCCAGCTTCTTCCATAAGGTCCTCCAAAAATTCCCTATGAATTTAGTGTCTCTGTTCGAAACTATGCTTTTCGGCAACCCATGAAGTAGAATGACCTCCTTGAAAAAAAGATTTGCGATGTGAGTCACATCACTGGTCTTCTAGCATGGGATGAAGTGTGCCATCTTGAAAAACCTATCCACTACCACAAATATTGAATCAACACCTCTTTGTGTCTTTGGCAACCCCAATACAAAATCCATGCTTATCGCCTCCCATGGCCTCTCTGGTATGGGCAATGGCTGATAGAATCCTGCATTCTGCTTTCTTCCCTTTGAATGCTGGCAAATTCGACATTTGTCAACGAATTTCTTGACATATGCTCACATTCCTGGCCAAAAGTATGACTCGCTCAGCTTCGCGACTGTCTTGTCATGGCCAAAGTGTCCTGCCAATCCACCACTGTGTTTCTCCTTCAACAAGTTCTCCCTCATGGAGCATTTCAGAATACACAGTTGTTTGCCTCTGAACATAAATCCTTCCTGGATCATATAGTCTATCCAAGGGATTCTATCTCTGAGAACTAGATTCTCAGCTACTTCATACACTTCTGCAAAATATGCATCACCTGCGTACGTGTCCCTGAGATTATCAAAACCCAACGTTTTGACTCGTAACTCCTGCAACAACAAACATTTCCTGCTCAAAGCATCAACCACTTTGTTAGCAGTACTCGAAATATGCTTAATCAAAAATGTGAAATTCTGCATATACTCTACCCATTTTGCATGTCTCTGATTCAACTTCTCATGTTGAGTCACAAACTGTAATGCGTGATTGTCGCTATACAAAACAAATTCTTTCGGGATCAAGTAATGCCTCCATTTCTTCAGTGCCTGTATGATGGCATAGAATTCCTTATCATACGTGGAGTACTTCAATTTTTCTTCATTCAGCTTCTCACTGAAATATGCAATCGATCTGTCTTCCTGACTCAAGACCGCTCCTATGGAAAACCCACTTGCGTCACATTTCACTTGAAACGTCTTCAGGAAATCTGGCAACACTAAAACTGGTTGTTCCGTGATCTTCCACTTCAACAGATTGAAGCTCTTCTCAGCCTCAGCCATCCAGTGAAAAGAATTATGCCGCTTCTTCACTGTATCCATCATCATTGTGCTAATTCCACTGAAATTCCTGATGAATTTCCGGTAGAAACTAGCCAGTCCATGGAAACTTCTCACCTCAAAAATATTTCTCGATGATGGCCAATTTTTAATTACCTCCACTTTTTCTGGATCCATATTCAATTCATTCGCAGATATAACAAAACCTAGGTAAATGAGCTCTGTCTTCATGAATGAGGACTTCTTCATGTTAATCAACATCTTCTCCTACTGTAGCTTCTGCATCACTGTAGCCAAATGCTTCAAGTGCTCCGCTACTGATTTACTGTAAATTAGTATGTCATCCAAATACACAATGACGAACTTCCCGATGAATTCCCTCAGGACTTCCTTCATCAACCTCATGAAGGTACTCGGCGCGTTTGTCAAGCCAAATGGCATAACAAGCCATTCATACAAACCTTCATTTTTTTTGAATGTTTTCTTCCACTCATCGCCTTCTCTCATGCGAATTTGGTGATACCCGCTTTTCAAATCAATCTTTGAAAAGTACCTTGCTCCGCTCAAGCAATCCATTAAATAATCCATCCGCGGCAATGGAAACCTGTAACTGATGGTTATTTTGTTGATCTCCCTTGAATCGGTACACATCCTCCAGCCTCCATCCTTATTCAGACTGAGTACTGTCGGAACAACACATGGAATCAAGCTTTCTCTGACTAATCCTTTGTCTAATAAATCCTGGACTTGCTTCTTGACCTCTTCATTCTCTTGCGGCATCAACCTGTACGCGGCTTTATTCAGAAAACTAGATCCTGGTATGAGGTCTATATGATGACTCACACTCCTCATCGACGGCAACGAACGAGGTAATTTGTCCACCACGATGTCAGCGAACTCTTCCAGCAGTTCCTGAATCTCTTTGGGTAAATCATCCACTATTGTGCTAGTCAGAACAATCCTCGATTTTCTTACCACAAAGAATTGTGGATCTTCTTTCTTCTTAACCTCTGTAAGAAGTTCCTTCCCACTCATGAGAAGTACAGTGTTGCTTACTTCCAGCTTCACCTCCTTATCTTTTATCGGAAGCAACATATGGGTTCTCCCATTCTTCTCCAGGGTATATGTGTTCATTCTCCCGTCATGAATCACATTTCTGTCATATTGCCATGGTCTACCCAACAATAGATGACATACATCCATGGGAATAACATCACATTAAATATTATCATTATATCCACTTATCTTGAATTCAACCAAGCATTGTTTAGTAACAGTTACCTGGTGTCCTTTCTGTATCCACGAAACTCTGTATGGGCTCGGATGATCAGTCATCTCCAGCTCCAGCTTCTCTACCATCTCGATTGAAACGAGATTATCCATGCTACCACTTTCCACGATAACCTTGCACACCCTATCTTTGGTCTTGCAAGCTGTTCTGAAAAGTCTGGTCCTTTGGACTGAGATTTCCACCTCCTTCTCGAGTGTCAAAAGGACTTTTCGCATCATGAGCAATCTTCTACCTTCTGCATCTTCTGCCTCAACATCCCGCCTCTGCGCTTCGGTGACGTGAGCTTCTCCAATGTCCTTCTTTTTCTCTGGACACTCGTAATACTTGTGCCCATTCTTTACACATGTGAAGCATGTGATTACTCCACCTCTTCCTCTTCCTCTATCTCTGGTATGAGGAAACATGTTATTATCAGCGTATCCTTCGCTCTGCTTTGTATGCTTCCCTCTCTGTTCAACTTGTTGGCCTCGCTGTGAGGTCCCACCTCTCTCTGTATGAGTCTGAGGTTTCTTCCATTCCTCCTTGGGCTTCTGGTATTTTTCCTGGGCAATTGCTTTGCCTCTGGGTTGGCTCCTGCCTTGGCCCCTCTGACTCTGTTTTCGGCTCAGCTTCTCTTCAGCTTTCAAAGCCATATGATAAGCATCCTCCACAGTTCGGATGGTTACCATGCTCATGTCATCCTGGATATCATATCTCAGGCCATTCATATACCTGGAAACCTTCTCATCATCGCTCTCCCGATGACCTGCCCTGATGTTCAGTCGATAGAATTCCTCTGTGTATTCTTTCACTGTCATCAGCTTTTGTCTCAGGTTCTGCATCCTCCTGAATAGAGTAATTTGATAATCTCTGGGGACCAATTTCGCCTTCATCTTCGCGATCATCCTGTCCCAACTCTTGATCTTCTGCTTACCCTTGCAGCGTCTGTCATCTTGTAGCTCATCCCACCACAATGTTGCGTGTCCTTTCAAGTGTGTAACAACATGCTTGACTTTCTTGTCTTCTTTGACGTCTTCATAGTCGAAGTAGGTATCTAGAGCTCTAATCCAATCTAGAAGCTCCTCTGGATCCAAGTTTCCCTTGTAAACTGGAATGTCCATCTTTGCCTTTGCACCCATCCTGGCAATGGCTTTGATCAATCGCTCATTTGATGCATCTTCAGCTGCAACTTCCTCTTCACGTTCAGCCTCAGCCTCGCTTTCGGAATCACTGATATCCCCTGCACTAGCTGTGCGTCTTTGCGTTGTATTCATGTCCTCGAGTCTCGCTCGGAGATCACGCATCTGTCTCTGCATTTCTGGATTCGTTACCTGCCTGCCTCTTCTCCGTACTTCCCTATCCTCTAGATCGGGTGATTGCACGTCCCTTCTCCTGGGCGGCATGGCGAATTTCCTTCTTCTCTGCTACAGAAAGCAAAGAATCTTTCTGGGCTCTGATACCAAACCTGACGGCAACGCGGCCCCTCCACCTCCTGCAGGTCAGAAGGTCCACGCGCACACACATGATCTTCTCTTTCCTCGACCCAAAGAACTCCAAGGTTCTTCTATTTCCCTATCGGGAAACCCGCACCCACAGAACTATCGCTCAATCCCCTTTCTTTGCTTGTCGGGGAATCAGAACTCGCAACTTCGTGAGTTCAGTGGTCGACCTTTTGGTTTACGAATCCATGAAACCCGATACCTGGTCAACGCTGACTTCCTCCCTTGCTTTGTCAGGATTTTCTTTATCGGGATTTTGACACTCGCAGTGTCGAGCAACTTGATTCTTCGATTCCCAATACGTCGAAACTCCGATGAGCTCGTGCTTTGAGTTTTCAGCGTCCCGTCACCCTGTCGGGATTTCGGACTTCGCGGGATTGCAAATCCTAATGTCCTATGTTGAGGGACTTTGCTTTCCCTGAACTTCGATACGGCGTGCCACCTATCCTCCACTAACTTCCCGTGGCCCCACACACTATCATTCGACTTGTCGGGATATTGCGTATCGCAATATCGCGATTTCTGATACGATAATTTGGAGTTTCAACTTACGAAACCCCAATCCACGATATGCATGTGGATCCAACGAACCTCGTGGTCCTGATCAATGGCTCCACCCCTCCTGAACTTGGAACCTCTTGACGTTCTCGCTGTAACCTCCTTGCACCTTCGCAAGATTTAACAGGCCTCAGAACTTCGCGAAATCTCCTCAGATGATTTCGACCGCCCGTTCTTTCTTTCATAATCCACAGAATGACTAAGTGTTCCTTTACGGAACCCATCCACTTGCGCGTAACTTGCGACACTTCTTGCAAGCCTCCCAGGCACAACTTGTCTACGCTTCCCTTGGTAATTACTCGAGGTTCTATACCTCCTGAGCTTGCCCACGACTCTCAAGTCCTTCAGAAAGCCTCTTGCACACACTCCTTGCAGCAAACCTTCAACAACATCTAAGTATTGAAGTTTCTTCGTCTCTGCGCACTCCTGCAGCAGTAGTCTTTCAACTTTCTACTCAGGTTCACAACCCTGAGACTATACCTGGCCTGCGCACTCCTTGCATGGCTCCTGTGCCCAATTTCACCTTTGGGATGAATAAGAAGAAAAGTTGTCTCTATCTGAACCTTCTGTCAACGCACTCCTTGCGGACAATTCGATGGCACTCCTTGCAGGAATCTCTGGCTCAAATAGAGAAACAATTGAAACTCATTCCTTCTTCCCTTTAGATTTCAAAATCAACCATGAAATCACATACATAGAAATAAAGCAAATGCATAACAGGAAATAAACATTCATGAGCATAACATCAATACATAGAGAACAGACACATAACCATGAATTTGAATCAACGCTTCTTCTATTAATTCAAATGTTTGTACATAGATGCCTTTTACACAACTCTCTGCTTGTTCTTGCTCTTCCTGCTTCTATTCTCAGGCTCAGCTAATATTACAATGATACAATGAGGGTGTCTATATTCGTTTTCCCTCCTGCTCCTTAACTGTCTAATCTAGAATTAAAATCCTATCTACCTGCATTAACTATCTTAAATGACGTCTATCTACTAAAGGATGAGAGCTATCCGCTCAAGGTCCATTACAATATATAAAGTGTGTCTCATTAAGTTTTCACATTAATGTTCACACAACAGTTTCAAGGCAATTTCAAAAATTTGTGATGTCTTATCCAGCTGTCCTCCGCTTCCGCGCTGGCTCGCTTGACGTGTTGGCGATGCTCCTGCATCAAATTATGTGACATTCCACATACCACCGGAAATGAAATGACAAGCACTATCCATCTAGGATATTTTCCCTGACAAATTCACTTTCCTTCATCTCACTATTCCAAAATTAAGCATGGGTTCTCTTACTCCACAAAGCATCTTCCCGTGAGGGCTTTCACCATAAGGGGACTACTTTGGAGTTCATCCATATTTACTTCTTATCAACCATGAAAAAACAATAATGAGTCATATTTACATAAAACAATATTGGGTCCATTACCCAAACCTTTGTGCTACGGGGCTTTCTTCAAGCGTTGACATCAATGACAACCAACCTTAATCAACAAATTCTATCCCTAGTCATCCTACCAAAGTGACCAACCTTCATGGCCAAAGGTAATACACTAAATATTACTTCAAAAATGGATTTTGAAGGGTCATCCATGATACAATAGAAGAATGAGAATCCATATTTTTTATTCTCTAAGTTGGAAGGGAGAACCAAAACCATTGAAGCTATAATGGTGAAGAAGGTTGACCTTGAAAATATGATAAGTAGAAGACACTTTCAAAAGTTTGAAGATATTAACTAGTTAACTCTTAAATACTTTAAGGAGAATATAGACAAAATTAATACTATCATGGCATAATAGCTACATAAAACCATGATAGAGGAAATCAAGAAACTAACATATCTCTTCAACACAATTTCCCCTCCTCACGAAGAGCATAAGGGTGACTTATCAATACAAAATTTGTTATGATCCTTAACCCTTAAAATTTAATCACAAATAGCATCTTAGAATTCTCAATGCTTTATTCAATATCAAAACCCTTAAGGTAGGGAAACTTCATACAATGATCCTTTTATGGAAGGATCCACTCCTGTTCACTTGCCTCTTCGAGGGGGTGGCGACTTGACGAGCTAAGCTCCAATACAATATACTCCAATATATGCCCCATAAGGAGGAATTCATCCTTATTTATACTTAGCCAGATAACCCTAATCATAATCACATGCCAAACACCTAGTGAGCCTTCCTTAATAAGGCCACATTACATTTATTCAATGCTAACTGACTAATGACCCTTATTTGATAATAAAAAACATGGTGGACCTAGTCCACCTTACATTGAATGGCCACCATAACTACAATATTATTAATCTAACTGGCCCTTCAATATCCCCATTACATCCCTAGGGAGAATACCACCATTCCATTCCATTTCAAAATCATTACCCTCAACGCTTACAGTGAGGATTTACAACCATAAACATAGTCCCTGTATAGGTGCTAACCATCATGCTAAAGTAGTCTAGGAAACTAGGGTCTCATGTACAAGTATTGGCCTCAATGTTGAATTAGTCTAAAAATATTTTCCATAAACATGAGTCTTATGTCTAGGTACTCATGTTGACTCTAAACCGATGACACCTTAGCACAATGAATATTTGATTATTATGCTCCAAATTCCCACCATGATCACATGGATCCAAATAGATAGAACGATACATATCCAGACTACCATCAATGAAGTTTTCTTCATATGGTGAAGTATAATTATCAAAGAGAAGATGGAATTAATTGTCATCACATAAATGACAACTATCCATATACTAGTCATCACAAGCATCTTCTAAATCACACCATGCATATATTTCTTTTTTATACTCTAATATGATGAAAGGATGTGTCACTTTAAGGTACCTATCTCCTTAATTTGTTGTGATATTACTTGAGCCTCTTGAATTTTTGAAATTTTGCCTTAATTTTCTAAAGGATTAACTCCTACTTGTGATATTTGATGAATACAATGTAATATGTTAATGAACTAGAACATGCATAAAACTCTACCTAAGAAGCAATGATGATTGCAAAAGAGGGAAACTAGGAATGTAGATCAATGGAGAGATTTGTGGGATATTATGGGAGATATCTTATTATGAGATGTTGTTTTGGTCACCAATTATATATAAAGGGACCTATTGTACAATAAAAACAAAAACACAAATGAATTATTAAATAGAACCCTTTTTAGGGTTTCCTGAAAGTAAATTCTCTCTGTCCCTTGCTTGATAAATTTTTAGTGTCTTTGTTGCTAAATCATAAACCCAACATTTATTATTAGAGCATGGTTCTTTTGTGTTGTGTTCTTGTGTATTCAAAGGAGGTATTGTGCAACATTTGAGTCTTTATGCATTCAAAGTTAAACAAAAATATAATAAATTTGAAATTATTCTTGAATGGGAATTCTTTTGAACTTTTAGAGTTGACACCATGAAATTTGGTAAATTTTGAGTTATCTTCCTTTCAGAACTACAATAGGAATGAAATTTGCAGTTTAAATGCCCCATGAATTGATATTCTCATATTTTTTTGCACTCTGCACATCTTATTTTCATTGGTATGTCCATTGCTTTGTGCTTTTCACATCGAAAATTGACGACTTAACAATTGTTTTATGCTTAGCAAGTCCAAAGTATAGTTTATATGAGATGAATATGTGGTGATTATTAGATTGGGTTAAAATTTTCTGCTAAGAGGTCTCATAGAAGTTATACATTGGTAATTTTCATAAAGGTATCCTTTGTGAGGAATCCTTTAGAAAAATTCTACAAAGGAAAGTTCACTTTGTATGTATTTTATTGTCGCGGTCTAGGGGGTGCTTGCGATAGAAAGACATAGTAATTGGATTTGTTGTTGATGGTTTTTTTAAAGGCTCACAAGCCACAAGAATTATGATTTGTTTCATTTAAAATAGTTCATCATTTTGGCCAACTCGAGAAAGCACAATGATAAGGAAAGGCGATATCTATGATTGAATAAAAAATATTGAATATGTGATATGCATTGGCTGTGGAATGCATATTTTTTTGGGAGACTACCTTCAAGTGGTACCTTTTATCAATTTTATCAATCTTTTGAAACTATGTAGAATAAAATACATTCAAAAAATTCCTATAACAGAACATCTAAGTTTTTGGAAGCATAATGATATATGCTTTTCTTAGCCTTCTATATATATCTTGTTGGTTCCACATACTTGGGTTCTAAAACCTATAGTGACATACATCCTTTACTCATGGAACATGTCTAGTTTATGAACTCAATAGCTTGTTGTTGTAGGTGTAAGTTTAGGTAGCTTCCTAGTTTCAATGATTCCTCAAGGTGATGTGGAAACTAGTGTGGGTGCATAGGAGGGGAAATTGTGGACAAGTAGAAAAACAACGTCACAATTGGATCATTCATCATTTTCATTGACAACCACCTCCTTTTACAAACAAGGTGACTTATGAAACTATTGTCACCAACTGTGAGAAAATCCATTGAATTCAGGACTTTGGATATCGATTGAACTTACCATAATAGTTAGTTAGATAATGGCTTCCATTATTGTTTTATTACTAGGAATGAGAAACCGCATGCCCCATTATTAGGTTGGGTTGTGGGTTATGTTATAGGGTGTCTTACCACACTTCCTCTTATATGTTGGAAATATACATACTGGTATATCCACTTGCTTGGTAGAAAGAGAAGACACGACATTCATAAGGAAAGAATGTCCAACAACATTCAAAGAAAGACATGGATATTTTATTATTATTTTAGCATTTGAATTATCCCACTTCCAACAGTTGGATGTATCTAGATAATATTTATAATGATATTATATTGACCTTAAAATAAAGTAGCCCACTTGTAATATGAATTGAGAGGAATTTGTATGGGAAGAAGCATACTTTTTTCTTAGGATTTTGTTTTTTTGGTGATGGTGAAAATCCAATTTGATTCGAGGTCATAATTTTCCAAGTCAATATTATTTATATTGAGTTGTATGTGGTAAGAGAGTCATGTTATGAAGTTTCGTAATGTAAAGAGTTAAGTTAACTCAAAGTCTTCGTTACAAAATGCATTCAACAATTTCAAAAGGTGAGTCTTAGAGTGCAAAATATTCTAGATAATAGTTTGTTGGATATTTTTATGGGTGGATTAAAGGAAATTAATCAGCTTGAGTTGCATCTCTTTGAGTCTACATAATTGGATCATGATTTTAGTATCAAAATAAAGTGGAATTAAAAAATATGGTTACTAGAAGGGTTGCCACTAACACTTACAAAGATCACATTGTTCTCACTATGAACATCGCTCAACCTACAAGGTTGACACCTCAACAAATGGACAAAAGAAGAGAAAAGGGACTATATTTCAATTACGATAGTAAGTATAGTAAGTGGCATAAGTGTGGTGAGAAGTATTTATTTTACATATATGGAAAAGATGAAGAAGAGCAAGAGTTAGAGTCCTCTCAAGATCCAAAACCAAAGGAGACTATTCCCACCATATGTTATTATGCTTTGGTGTGCATTATCACACCCAAAACTCTCAAGGTAGAGGGCTATATCATGAAAAAAAGGTAATGACATTCTTGTGAATATAGTAATGAGTTTGCGAGCATAATGATAGCCAAAGGGAATCTTTATGGATTAGCTAAAAAACACTTGAAAACAACTCAAATTTTAAGGGAATCTTTTTTAAATCTTATTTGTGTTAAATTTTGAGGTGAGTCTATAAAAATTATATGTCAAATTTTCATTAAAAAATTCAACAAAGAAAAAAATACAGTTTTCAAAATATCAATGTAACTATGTATAATAATAATAAAAATTACACGATAAAAAATTGTTATTTTGCAAAATACAATAAAATTTGCAGATTATAAAACAAGGTTTTTAAAATTTTCAAAATGTCCAGTTTTAATATAATTCAATAATAGTAGAAAACTAATTCATTTTGATAAAATGAGAATCCATAAAAACATTCCATCCATTAAAATATGTGAAAATCCCTTCATTCAAGTTTAAGAAGATTATTTTTCTTTCAGATAAAATAGTGGTATACCCTATAGTGCCTGACGAGGGGACCTCTATAGATCTTCACCTCACAGAAAACATCTCTAAATCCCTCACCCTTCTCCCTCACAAAACACCAATTTCCCACCTTTATATCTCTTTTCCCATCTCGTAAACCCTAACCCTGCTCTACCCCCAAATTTAAAAAATAATAAGAATAATGATAGTAATAAAAAATAAAACATAAACTAAAATTAGTTAAGTGTTTTGAGCTTCATGCAGGAGATATTAGGTTCAATCTCTTGAGTTGATCTCCTATGTTCCACACCTCACTCGATGTCCTTACTGGGTCAGACATCATAAGGAGCATTGATGAATTTACAATGTGCACCATTCACAAAATGTGATGTGTGTGTGTGTGTGGACAAATATATAGCCTAGTTTGACAACTTAAGTGGTTGAGTGCATTAAGCATCATGCAAGAGGTATTAGGATTGATCTCCCAATATGGTTTCCTCCATTGTTGCGAAATGCAAAAAAAGTTTTGGGGGGTTTCCCCGTGATTTGTTTTTTATACATACATGTGTGTGTGTGTGTGTGTGTGTCGTGAGAGGCCCCCTTGCTAGCCCAAAAAAGAAAATGGATGTGAGGTTTCCTATGGCCACCATGTTTAAAGGCCTTTTTCTTAATTTTATTTTTGTGTGTGTGTTTTATATATGTGTTTTTATATCACTAAGTTGGCAATGAGAGGGCACCCTTTGTCCGTTTTGCAACTAGAAGGTGGCAGGAGTGAGCCGTTCTTAGAAGGGCATGTAGGTGAGGGAGAGGGTGGAAGGTAAGGGGAAGTGGGGGTTTTTAACTTTATATATTTTTATTATGTGTGTTTTTGTTTTTGTTTTTTAATTTTATTTTGTTATATGTTTTTATTTTTATTTTTCAACATTAAGTAAGAATAACAATAAAAAAAACATAGGAAGGAGAGAATAGGAGAGAGAAAGGAGGGGAGAAAGGGTGGGAAGGAGGGGGTTTCGAGGGGTGGATTTGGTGTGTGTGTGTGTGAGAGAGAGAGAGAGAGAGAGTTTTATTTTTTCTACTTTTAAAAAGATTCTTTACACTAACTTCTTTTTAAAAAAATTAGGTAAATGGGTGGGCATGAAATGGGGAGGTGTTGTTGAGGGAAAATTTCCCTGCTCAACAACATGGGTTCTACCCGATGCAAAGCCCTAATTAGACCTCACATTGTTTGGAATAGGTAACCCATCCATATTTTGGCTCGACAACCGTTACTATTGAAATATGAAATGAAGGGTCGAATGCAAAATGCAGAATGCTTTTAGTCTATATGCAAAGGAAATATTATTCTACCTATCCTTGCTAGGAGCATATATTGACTAGTGGATACAAGATTAACTACATATTTTTGTTTGTACTTCAAGAACATGAAGTTATCTAAGAAAATAGTAGAAACACACACACACACACACACACATGAAATGCATAAACGTTTGTTATTGTGTTATTGTCCACAACCTCACATTCTTCATCCCAAAGAAAACATTTTAGAAAAGCAAAGAAAGAATTGTAATCTTCATACATAAAAGTATATAATAGAAAGGTACAATCTTAAGTGATGCCAATAAAAAAATAAGCACTAGAAGTAGTTCTCAACACACATTACTAGACACCAATGCTCCTCCTCAAAATTGGCATTAAGGGCTTCTTCTCATTTAAAAATTATAAAATAGTTTACAAAGTATTAACAGTCAAAATAGCTTTACATAGATAGTTGGTTCCCTTTTATAGCTTTTCATATCATAACTATTTTGTGACTTCATGGATTTCCTTCTTGCTAGTTATAAAATTTTTAGCTTCCTAGTTTATTACTTTTATTTTTCTTTTGAAAGAATATTCTACACCACAAGTTTGTCTTTTACTAAGGTCATAATCGACCGTGTGCTTTTTCATCCAATTAAGTTGACCACACATCCCTATGATGCACCTAAATTTTAATTGTTCAATGACAACTTCATAGGATACTAATTCCTTGGGAAAGGGGCCCACAACCCTCTTGAACATACTAAGAAATGAATTAATCAAATTATTTTCTTTCAAATGGTTTGCAATATGCTCTTTTAAGGCCTTCTTATATATCCTTGGAGTTATCTTGATTTCAGTCCCTTTACCTCTAATGATTTACTCTAGTTCGTTCAACACATCCATCATCAGTCAAGGTAAGCTCATGTCTTTGAGTGGGAGGAGAAAACATATTTATATTACATTTTCACCTCTTTTTGCAGCCTCAAAACTTCAACTTGTTTCTCCATTATAATCCTATCCTCTTCTAATGTTGATACTTCTTTCTCCTTATCTTCTCTCTCTAGCCTCTCTTTATACAATTGTTCCTTTTTCTTATCCTTTCATCCTCTACTGCTAGTGCCCATCCTGAAAGGCACCTCATTTAATGATGTCTCTCTCCTATATATCTCCTCTTATTGCTAGACTTCATTCTGATATGACCATGTGTACTTGCAAGCATGGCAGTGGACAATAACTACATTTAAAGGACCATTTCTTCATTGAAGTGGAAAGCAACCAGAGCTTCAGTTATTGCGATTACATCCTTTACATATGTTATCATGTATGCTCCTATATGGAAAGGCAAGGGAGGATATAATGCCTTATTGTCTTGAGAGAGATTCACCAAATCCATTCAAAAATGTTTTATAACCTACTTCCTAGAGAGTAAGCTTATCGAGGATAAAATTAGGTAGCATATGAGGTGGCTTGGTAGCTCCAAAAATTCTTATGTATGTCCCTTTTTCTGTGACATAACTAATCTTCAATCTCATTGGTTTCTTGAATTTACTTCTATAAGTTTTAAATCTGTGAATTAAATCAATGCATACATATTCTTAAGCAAAACATACATCAATCAATGACTCATACACATAGTACACAAAGATTTATGTTGGAAACCCTAAATTGGGAGAAAACCAACCTTCCTTGGTGCCACACCTCTCAACTCTTCATTGTATTAATTTCAAAATTCTCAATACAATATATACAATATTTTATGTATTATGTAGCTACCAAAACCCTAATCCCTTAATCCAAGATTAATTTAGAAAACTGCTAAAAATAGCGAAAAACACTAAAATAGCAAAAACCGCCCAAAAACAAATTCGGGGCGATGCCCCAAACACTCATTGTAACCAGGGGGGGCAATCCTAGCCCCCCTTGGGACCCCCCCTTAGGAAATATTCACAAATTTTGGCTTAATGTATTATAAAGCACTTGTCCCAAAGAATTTGAAAATAAATGTAATTAGGTGCCTCACTAGGTTGCCATTGCCATACTAGTCTTGGAAATCTATTCATGACATGGTTAATGTCCAATAAATGTGAGGAAATGTAGAATATTGGTGGGATCCCCAAGGCTGTATGCTTGGCTCTAGAAATATATTGATTCATTGATAGTGAGAGTATTGAAACCCAATTAAAGGTTTCCTTGGTTTGGGTGACTTGGTAGATTAATGACACTCATGACTCCTCGAATGGTGTTGCATCTTTTTCATCATACAATCTACTTATTTTAATGCCACTATGATCTTGTATGGAGTCCTCAAATGTTTCATGGGGTAGGTACCCGACCTCTCGGATCTAAAATACTTTTGATTGATCCACCAACTTTTAAGAAGATCATGATAATTCAGGGAGAATTGCAGGATCCATTCCTCTTTGAGATCAACCAAAGGTTGAGGAAATTTATAGAATATATCTAGGGTTGATGGATGGAAGGAAGCAATGGATTTTCCTGCGGTGTCTCTGACAAGCCTATTTTCTATGTCTACTTGACTAATCAACCATGATATGACCTTAGTGCAAGGATACACTATAGGTTTGGCTGCAACTTTTGTATACCTAATTTCTTGATCAACATGTATACGCCAGTGACTTCCCCAAGAAGGAAAGACAATTCTGGGTAAGTTTCTTCTTTAAACATTTGGTACATCTCTCCCCACTTGTATTTGGTGCCTACTTCCATGCTGCATAAAATGGTCCCGAGATTCCCACATCTGCTTCGAGTTCTGCTAACTCTTATATGTTTGGGCTCATTTTGATAACTGCTTCTTTTCGTTTTCTCTATCTTTTGGAAGACATTAGTGAGGTTAGGAGTGAAATCAAAATAAAATCCCCATTGTGGTTAAATCCATTCTCTGAAATAAAATAAAGAGAATATGAACTTCCAGGGAAATGGTTTTCAAGATCAATATATTTCGGTGTCACGCGATTTAGTGATGCCCCAAATGCCCCTATCCCTTGGTCGTTGTGGAAAATTTCACCTCCCATTTATTTTATGAATTTATGGATGAGGAATTCTCTATAATAATCAATAAGGGCTATGAATTAAATGTTTCACGCACTATTGATTAAGTTCAAATATTAATTGTGGGAATCCTTGCATTGATAAGGAAATGAGATTTTAAAATGAATTAATCTAGACCCACAGAATGTAGCTCATTAGCAAACAAGACTAATAACCAAAAGGTTGACAAGAATAAGACCATGAGAATAGTCTTTGAGAGAGAAAGTCACAAAATTACCTCTTAATATGAGGTGTTGGAGTGTCGAAGTACCCTATTCTTTATGTGAGTTTCACCTATATATATTCAAAGCAATAGTATGCCAGTCCCCATAATATTTGAAGGTAAGGATTTATGACTTTAAATCCTAGAGTTGGGACCTTAAATACCCATGAAATTTTATGTGTGAACTCCCTTCCATCCATGATAAATTAAGAGGGGTTTCCCTGCCAAAAGATTTAAATCAAGCATGTTATGTTGAATGTTGCAAGGAGATGTTTTGGAATTTTGTTCTCATCATTAATTTATGTGAAAGGAGGTATGTAGAATATCCCATAGTGTTAGGTGATCACACACACAAAAAAAATGAAATGTAAATGATTGTCGAAGAGAGTGATAAATTTCATATCAAGTGATACAATTCTTAGTACCTAGTTGTAGTGAACATATGGCAGTAGGTGAGCAGGGGTTGGGTTGATGTGACATTCCTCTTTTAGTCATCCTAGCAATGAATTAATAACGATGACACTTGTGCTTAAATCACCCTTTATTTCTTTGGTTCTTGGTAAAATGCAAAGTGAAAATAAAACCACTATAGAATCCCTTTTATATCATGTGATATCCTTTTACCTATTTGACATTAAATCGACATGATTTTTTCAATTTTCAAATATTGTTTTAATGTGGTGTATCATGCCTTCAAAAAATTTCCAAAGGTACGACAAGTATCTTTCTACCTTATCAGACTATCACAACTATGTTCTAGTTGTGAAAATATGTTATTATTGTACTTCTCCAAAACTTGAGTTTGTGTGATGTGTCACATCCTAGAAGAATTTAATTCTCACGTTGATTAGCTTCTCTTTTCTTTGTGAGGTGAGATGTATTGCAAATGAGAAAGTTTTGAAATAGATTCATGTGTTCATGTATTAGAGTCTCTCCAAATTTGCAATTTTGCAAACATGCTATATGTCGCATCGTAGAGAACTTCGAAATTGAGCGATAAATTCATTAAAATTTTCTTTTGTTTATCACAAACTTTGAATTTTGAACTTATGTGATATGTTGTGCAAAATCAATTTTACTTCTTTGCCGCAAGGCCATGATTTTTTTGAATTTTTAAACCTTGTCGCATCTTTACAACTTTTGTGATGTCGTGATCCAGGAGGATCTGGAATGCTCAAAAGTGATCCAAGAGGATCCAAAATGCCCAAAATTTGACTTTCTCAAATGATTTTGAAAACCACTTCATTGCATAGAGTTTGGTGATAGCTTTCCAATAGCACAAAAATATCCTCAAATGAAGTTCATATGAAGAAGTTATGGTCGATCAAAGTTTGGTCAAAACAAGGAAAAAATCAAGGGGGTGCCACGTGTCCTATATGTATAGGTCACAAGATTACATCAGTTGGGTGATGTGCTAGCATGAGAGGCTACCACATTTCACTCATTTTTGGAATTTTCAGACCCCCATGTGGACCAATAAAAAAGTGCCACATGTCATCCATAGGATGACATGGCATCTATATGATGACGTGGCAGGTAAAGGTGGCATCCACGTGGTAGATTCGTACAGTTACATGTGGAAGATGACGTGGTAGGATGTTGATGTAGGCAAAGACTACACAAAGGTGGACCAATCAGAGAGTGCCATGTGGCACTCTTCGTGTAATATACCAGATATAAAAAGTATGTAGAACATAAATAAAATGATAGAAATGGCAGAATAACAACAATATAACCAAAATAATCACCACAATAAAACTAAAATGATATAAGAATAACAACAAAAATAGCACTTTGATTCTAAGAGAAATGTTCACAGGCCTCTTCGAGGGGGCAACCTCCAATCGAGCAGAGCTCTATTACAATAATCTCCAAGCTAGGGTTCTCATACCCTCGACTCCTATTTATAGTAAATATGTCTATCAAAAGAAGCATCTAGAGAAACATCCTTCTAGAAGTGAAAGCTTCTATTAGGTCTTCTTACATTCGACTTATTCTATTTTATTGCAAGGCCTTATTAATATTGACCTTTATTACATCCAAATATATTGTTCTACATATGTGCGGGTTAGGACCCTAACACTTTGATTGGCCAATAATAGCTAAGGGAGAATATAACTTGTCAGTGTCGAATGGAATAGAACCCCTGACCTTTAGACGACGATGTGATAGGTACAGGTGGAAATAAAGTGGGAGATTCATATAGGTAAAGGTGACAGATGAGGTGGAAGGATGTTGATGTAGGGAGTGATTGTACACAAGTGGACCAATTAGAGAGTGCCATGTGGCACTCTTCGATTGGCCAATAATGGCTAAGGGAGGATATAACTTGTTGGAGTCTAATGGAATAGAACCCCTGACCTCTAGGGGAATAGTTAGAATATTCCTTATTCTTAGATTTATGCCTCCTACCATTGTGCCATATGGTTGGTTTGTTAAAACAAACAAACAAATATTATTTAATATTATTTCAATGCAACCCGAGAATAAAGGGGCTCGGTTAGGCCGATTTTAGCTTACTTAAACCTAGCTCTGGGCCAAAACAAGACATGGGTTTTTGTACCATATTGGATAATTTTTCATGGAAGTTCGTACCAAGTTCTTATTTTTCTTGATTTACATGCAAGAGGTGTTTCTATGCTATATTTTCCTCATTTTGTGTGCCATTGAGTTCTTGGAGAAAGGTAGAGGGTGTTTATACTCATTTTTCTCAAAATTGTGAGAGGAATATGATGGTGATGTTATTTTTGTGTAAAAGTGTTTTTTTATGAAAGTCTTATCTCAGTTTGTCATGTATGAGATTCGTAGTCTCTTTATACGTGCAAAAAGGGCTTTCTAGACACTTGTTTAGAATATAGTCGAGTTTATACTCATTCTTCCTAGAATTTCACGAGGATTTTAATGGTGACCTTTGTTTCTAGGTTGGAGTACAAACTTGAAGGGTGTATTCATAATTTGACATTTGTAAAGACCATTTTATTGTAATTTGGCAATTAATCACTAATAAGAGCGGTCTATTTCTCTATGTTTTGGCACTCATTATTGTTGCAAGTTATATTTATCAGTTATTGAAGTTTATGGATAAGTAAGACATTCACATGATATTTTGCAAATAGTCAAGTTGATCTTCGATTTCCCAAACCTGGTTGGATGTTTATGTGTATTTATGAACTAATTGACATCTAAGGATTTTTGGGCTAAATTGGTATCAAAGTTTGTTGTTATTTCATATCAAGTTGGTATCATAACTCATTTGGTATTTTCAGATCATGTTGTGACATATCACAACTTTGGAAGTTTTGCAATGTTGTGACGTTTTCAACCTTAAAAAAATTTCAAAATTTATCCCATTGTGACATTTCACAAGAAAGAGAACTTTGACACGCTATGAAACACTTTAAGGCTTGATCAAAATGAAAATTAGTGAAATAATAAAGCATTCCAAACTCTGAGAGACCCATCCAAAAATTGTTGAATTCATGAAAATGATTGAGGACTTTATTCAAAGAAATAAAATACTAATTCTCTTCAAGTTATGATATGAAAGCTTGGATTCTCTTGACCTTAAAGAAAAAAGGAAAGGAGGGGCCCCAAAAATTTTCCCACGTTACATGACAAGGAGAAAAATAAAGGGGAAGTTGTTGCTTTCTCAATAGGAGGATGGTGTAGAAAGCGAGGGATAATGGTAGGAGAGGGAGTAGAGCTAGGTGGCTTCCACTTGTCGATGATCCCATACCTAAAGAAAATGTAAAGGGTGGACAATGGGGCATATGATGAAAGTGGGATGGTTGCTTTCCAATAAGGTAGAGTTCAATAAGCTATCCTTGCAAGGCAACAATAGCTTTGTCCCCACTAAAAAAGTAAAGGGTGGTTAGTGGAGTGGGAGTGAAAGGGGGGGGATGGTCATATTTGGATGAGGTAGAGCTCAATGGGGGTATTCTCACAAGGCTTTGACAACTCCTTTGTAGTAAGAAAAGTAAATAGTCATTAGTGGGGTGAGGGGAAAAGGGAGGGATAATGATTTTCTAGAGAGCCAAAGCTTGACAGGAACCCTTCTACTAATGTTGGCAAGGGCCAAGTAGTTGATGCCAATTTTTTATGGAGGTACAAATTTGGATAATATTTCAACATTTCTTTTATTAATGAAATTTAGCTAATGTTGTACTTCTTAAATAGTCAATTTTAATAATGTTATTTGATAAATGTATTTCATTTGAAATAAAATTTATTTTCCTTTTATTATTTTCGCAAAAGTATAAAAACATCAAATTTTAACTTTTTTGTATAAGTAATGATTGAATTACATTTTCTTATTTTATAATTTTAATGATTTTTCTTTGATTTAATTTTACAAGATATATAAAATAGGGCTAAAAGAGATGTTAAGGTCCATGAGTCCCTATATTAAGGCCCTAACACTCATTTATATTAGTTTATTCGTTATGATTAGGTCAACTTAGTGGTAGGTTACATCATGCTTCCTTTATCTCCTATTTATAATAAAGGAGATTCATTTGTTTAAGCATCTCATCATGTCTTGTGCACTGCATATATTGTAAAAGTAGGTTTCCCCCTCAAAGTGGATTATTATTTGGCTATTTTTTGGAGTTTGGTTCATAACATTTGGTGTCGGAGCATGTGATCCTAGGGTTTCTCTCCTTCAATCAAGACATCTTGGAATTTTCTCTATAATTTTTTTTTTTTTTTTCTGAGACGATTCAAACAATGAAACTTTGAGGATAACAAGGAGACATATCTAAGTATATATGGTAAAAAATTTAGATATTGGTTCATTATAATTTATGAGTTACATCCTATGGAATTTAGGGTTTGTGACTGGTCCTAAAATCAATTTCAAATGAGTTATTGTGGCATTTTTGCTAGAAGTTTTTTTTGTAAAGGTTTCAGACTATGAAATTTTTAGGATCCTAATAAATAATATATAAGTACGTTTTTAAACTTTTAGGTTATTGTTCATTATACTTTCTAATCTAGATTATTTTCAGCACGAAATGAGAGTGGAGATATAATAAAGCAATGTATAGAGATATCTCATATATCCAATAATATAACATAACTGTATCAAGGATGCAACCATAAACAAAAAGATACAATAATACACAATTTTCTATCAATGAGTGAAAAGGTTCAAAGACTGTAAGAGTACAGAGTGAAAGACTCGCTAGAATGGTGGCATCTTATCTCTGAGAAGAGATGTGTCTACTACTCGCATTCGCAAGAAGATGATTTTACAATGAGGCTCCAAAGGAATTTTTATCATAAATAAAATCCAAAACCCTAACCCCGGAAGATGAAAATCCAATAGTTTTGTGGACCCCGCTTTGGGTAGTTTGGTGTATCAACTTCCCGGGGGCGTAACTTTGGCATACAATCTTTGTTTGGGGCGCATGATAGCTCGTTGGAAAGGTATCATTGAGGAGATTCATTTTGGGGAATCGATCATGCCTTCAACTATAGTTGAGAAGCTCGATCCTGAAAAACCTTCATTTAGGCCCTCAAAATGGCCCTGGAAGTTAAAACTGCTAAAAATAGTAAATTGCCAAAATTGCCAGAAAACTGTTTTGAACGAGTTGGAAAAGGTGGGTGGCCATCGATATCCACCTGGATCAATCCTCCCTCCTTAGGAAGAAATGGTATCCATTGCGTTGAGTGCTCAGGGGAGAGGGAAAAATGTTTGTTGAATCTGCATCTTAATGAGTTGCTCGCCTTAATGGAGAAGTTGTGTTTCTTAGCTTGTTGAAGGTTGTCACGAACATGTGGCTGGAAGGGTTGGAAATTTTTAACCATTCTACCTACATGAGATGGTTGTGTGTAGAAGGAATCTTTACACTTTGTTGTAATCTTGTCAACCTGCTTCTATTGGATAGAAGGTGCTTGGGCTGAGGCTGTAGTGGTTGCAGTATCCTTTTGTTCACCTTTTGAACAGATTGTGAAGAAGTTGAATTTTTTAGTATGAGATACTAGCATGCGGCATTTTTTAGGTGGAACAGTGGTTGGAACTACCTCTGGTATTTTGTAGAGATGACCCCCCAGAAAAACAATGACACTGCGGGGTCGAGACTCATAAACAACATGGCGCTTCCACATATATGGTTGGCCCAAGAGAAAATCACAAAAATCCAGTGGGTAAACATCATATAATACCTCATCCTTGAAGGGATGGATGTCTTATGACAATCGACACTGTTGGTTGACACAAAGATCTCATCCCTGGCGAAGCCAACTGATGTTGTATGGCTACGGGTGTGGTGTTTTCGACAATCCCAACTGTTTGACGACCTCTGTTGAGATGAGGTTCTTATGGCTTCCACTATCAATAATAAAATGCAACGGGGTCCCCTTCACCCACATCCGTGAATGAAAAAGGGGCTCCCCCTCTTCAGAATCTGTTGGTTCTTTTGGTTGAATTGTTGTGATCGCGACAATAGCAGTGGGGTATGTGTCGATGATTTGTCTTTTACTTGTATTTTCATAATCAGATTCTGAATTAGGGTTCAGCTCCTTGTCTTTGATCTTGACCACCAATGGCTGTTTTGAGTGACATTCCTCGGTGTTGTGTCAAGGGATTTTGTGGAAATTGCACCATTTTTTGGTGTCCTTCTTTGTCTTCCTGTGACCCTTATTTTCCTGTGGCTTGGGATAGTTTTCGGGAGACTGTTTGTTAGGGTCATCTTTATCATACTTTGGTTGTTGCATATTTGCAGACCCAAACTCCCATTTGTTCTAGTGCTTAAATTTATGCTTTCTTTTAACAACATATCGATAAGCAGCACCGAGTGATGAGATGTCCAAAAAATCCATTTCAGTTTGGATGTATCTGTGTAGAGCCCCACGGTATTTCAAAAAAAAATGTCATTCAGATTCTTTGATACCTAGCTTGGTGCACAAGACATGGAAGGTATTGGTGAACTTCATAATTTCTTGGCCCCTCTCTTGCCACAGTGTGGTCCATCTCATGTACTGGCTCTCATAGTTTCCAACAGGGTAATATTGTTCCTTTACCGCATCCAAAAAAACATCCCAAGTGGGCTCGACCCCATATATTCCAGACTCATCTTTGGAACTTTGATCCCAGTAAGTTTCCCACCAATGTTTGACATGGGGGAGATCTTTAAGGAGTGCGGAGGTGATATTTTCCCTATCGAAAAAATTATGAATAGAGAAATAACCTTCTAACATATTTAACCATTTGTCTAGGGAATCCACATCTATCTGACCTTCAAATACGTGAATATCAAAATTAACATGTACCTTGAAAGGAGAAGTGCTTCCAAAGTTGTTTTTTGATAAAGATGTTTCTGTTTCTATCAATAGGCATTGAAGGATGTGGGGAAAATTCTCCATCATTTCGTCCCACTGTCGCGTGAGAGCTTGCTCAAGCAATAGAATGATAGGATCGTCTGCTCCGTCGTTTTCCTTTTCTTCTGCCGTGGAGGGTTTCTTGGGTGTGAAAGAGAGATTGTCTTCAAGAGAGACAATATTGAGACCCAACTTTCTATACTCGGACCTCATCGGGGACATGCACTGAAAAAAATGATCAAGAGCAGGATGCTCTAATACCACTGATCCTGATTATTTTCGGCACGAAATGACAGTGGAGATATAATGAAGCAATGTACAAAGATATATCGGATATCCAATAATATAACAGAAATGAATCATGGATGCAACCATAAAAACAGAGATACAATAATACACAATTTTTTATTAATGAGCGAAAATGTACAAAGACTGTAAAAGTACAGAGTGAAAGACTCACTAGAATGGAGACAACTTATCTCTGAGAAGAGATGTGTCCACTACTCGCATTCGCAAGAAGATGATTTTACAATGAGGCTCCAAAGGCATTTTTATCATAAAGAAAATCCAAAACCCTAACCCCGGAAGATGAAAATCCAATAGTTTTGTGGACCCCGTTTTGGGTATTTTGGTGTATAAAATTCTCGGGGGCGTAACTTTGGCATACGATCTCTGTTTGGGGCGTACGATAGCTCGTTGGAAAGGTATCATAAATTATATTCATTTTTGGGGCTCAATCATGCCTTTGACTATCACTAAGAAACTTGATCCCGAAAAACCTTCATTTAGGCCCTCAAAATGGCCCCAGAAGTTAAAACTGCTAAAATTAGTAAATTGCCAAAATTGCCAGAAAACTGTTTTGAGTGAGTTGGAAAAGGTGGGTGGCCGCCGATATCCACCTGGATCAATCCTCCCTCCATATGAATCAATGGTATCCATTGTGTTGAGTTCCCTGGGGAGAGGGAAAAGCGTTTGATGAATCTGCATCTTGATGAGTTGCTTGCCTTGTTGGAGAAGTTGCATTGCTTAGCTTGTTGAAGGTTGTCATGAACATGTGGCTGGAAGGGTTGGACCTTTTTAACCAGTCCAACCACATAAGATGCCTGTGTGTAGAAGGAATATTTACACTTTGTTTTAATCTTTTCGACCTTCTTTTTTTGGATAGAAGGTGCTTGGTTCGAGGCTGTAGTGGTTGCAGTATCCTTATGTTCACCTTTTGAACAAATTGTGAAGAAGCTGAATTTTGTAGTATGAGATACTAACATGTGGAACTGTTTAGGTGGAACAATGGTTGGAACTAACTCTGGTATTTTGTAGATATGACCCCCCAAAGAAGCAATTACACTGTGGGGTCGAGACTCATAAACAACATGGCGCTTCCACATATATGGTTGGCCCAAGAGAACATCACAGACATCTAGTGGGAAAACATCACATAATACCTCATCCTTGAAGGGATGGATGTCGTATGACAATTGAAACTGTTGGGTGACACGAAGATCTCGTCCCTGGCGAAGCCACCCGATGTTGTATGGCTACGGGTGTGGTGTTGTCGACAATCCCAACTGTTTGATTAACTCTGTTGAGATGAGGTTCTTCTGGCTTCTGCTATCAACAATAAAATGCAGCGGGGTCCCCTTCACCCACATTTGTGAATGAAAAAGGT
>ML795574.1:0-40551 GCA_009831015.1 Picea engelmannii | reverse complement strand
GAGAGAGAGAGAGAGAGAGAGAGAGAGAGTTTTATTTTTTCTACTTTTAAAAAGATTCTTTACACTAACTTCTTTTTTAAAAAATTAGGTAAATGGGTGGGCATGAAATGGGGAGGTGTTGTTGAGGGAAAATTTCCCTGCTCAACAACATGGGTTCTACGCGATGCAAAGCCCTAATTAGACCTCACATTGTTTGGAATAGGTAACCCATCCATATTTTGGCTCGACAACCGTTACTATTGAAATATGAAATGAAGGGTTGAATGCAAAATGCAGAATGCTTTTAGTCTATATGCAAAGGAAATATTATTCTACCTATCCTTGCTAGGAGCATATATTGACTAGTGGATACAAGATTAACTACATATTTTTGTTATTACTTCAAGAACATGAAGTTATCTAAGAAAATCGTAGAAACACACACACACACACACACACACACACACACACATGAAATGCATAAACGTTTGTTATTGCGTTATTGTCCACAACCTCACATTCGTCATCCCAAAGAAAACATTTTAGAAAAGCAAAGAAATAATTGTAACCTTCATACATAAAAGTATATAATAGAAAGGTACAATCTTAAGTGATACCAATTAAAAAATAAGCACTAGAAGTAGTTCTCAACACACATTACTAGACACCAATGCTCCTCTTCAAAATTGGCATTAAGGGCTTCTTCTCATTTAAAAATTATAAAATAGTTTACAAAGTATTAACAGTCAAAATCGCTTTACATAGATAGTTGCTTCCCTTTTATAGATTTTCATATCATAACTATCTTGTGACTTCATGGATTTCCTTCTTGCTAGTTATAAACTTTTTAGCTTCCTAGTTTATTACTTTTATTTTTCTTTTGAAAGAATATTCTACACCACAAGTTTGTCTTTTACTAAGGTCATAATCGACTATGTGCTTTGTCATCCAATTAAGTTGACCACACATCATGCTGAGAGGAAATCCCTTTGATGCACCTAAAATTTAATTGTTCAATGACAACTTCATAGGATACTAATTCCTTGGGAAAGGGGCCCACAACCCTCTTGAACATACTAAGAAATGAATTAATCAAATTATTTTCTTTCAAATGGTTTGCAATATGCTCTTTTAAGGCCTTCTTAGATATACTTGGAGTTATCTTGATTTCAGTCCCTTTACCTCTAATGATTTACTCTAGTTCATTCAACACATCCATCATCAGTCAAGGTAAGATCATGTCTTTGAGTGGGAGGAGAAAACATATTTCTATTACATTTTCACCTCTTTTTGTAGCCTCAAAACTTCAACTTGTTTCTCCATTATAATCTTATCCTCTTCTAATGTTGATACTTATTTCTCCTTATCTTGTCTCTTTGGCCTCTCTTTATACAATTGTTCCTTTTTCTTATCCTTTCATCCTCTACCGCTAGTGCCCATCCTGAAAGGCACCTCATCTAATGATGTGGCTCTCCTATATACCTCCTCTTCTTGCTAGACTTCATTCTGATATGACCATGTGTACTTGCAATCATGACAATGGAAAATAACTACATTTAAAGGACCATTTATTCACTGAAGTGGAAAGCAACCAGAGCTTCAGTTATTGTGATTACATCCTTTACATATGTTATCATGTATGATCCTATATGGAAAGGCAAGGGAGGATATAATGCCTTCTTGTCTTGAGAGAGATTCACCAAATCCATTCAAAAATGTTTTATAAGCTACTTCCTAGAGAGTAAGCTTATCGAGGATAAAATTAGGTAGCATATGAGGTGGCTTGGTAGCTCCAAAAATTCTTATGTATGTCCCTTTTTCTGTGACATAACTAATCTTCAATCTCATTGGTTTCTTGAATTTACACAAAGATTTATGTTGGAAACCCTAAATTGGGAGAAAACCAACCTTCCTTAGTGCCACACCTCTCAACTCTTCATTGTATTAATTTCACAATTCTCAATACAATATATACAATATTTTAGGTATTATGTAGCTACCAAAACCCTAATCCCTTAATCCAAGATTAATTTAGAAAACTGCTAAAAATAGCGAAAAACACTAAAATAGAAAAAACTGCCCAAAAACAAATTCGGGACGATGCCCCAAATGCTCAGTGTAACCAGGGGGGGGCAATCCTAGCCCCCCTTGGGACCCCCCTTAGGAAATATTCACAAATTTTGGTTTAATGGATTATAAAGAATTTGAAAATAAATGTAATTAGGTGCCTCACTAGGTTGCCATTGCCATACCAATCCTGGAAATCTATTCATGACATGGTTAATGTCCAATAAATGTGAGGGCATGTAGAATATTGGTGGGATCCCCAAGGCTGTATGCTTGGCTCTAGAAATATATTGATTCATTGATAGTGAGAGTATTGAAGCCCAGTTAAAGGTTTCCTTGGTTTGGGTGACTTGGTAGATTAATGACACCCCTGACTCCTTGAATGGTGTTGCATCTTATTCATCATACAATATACTTATTTTAATGCCACTATGATCTTGTATGGAGTCTTCAGATGTTTCGTGGGGTAGGTACTCGACCTCTTGGATCTAAAATAATTTGGATTGATCCAACAACTTTTAATAAGATCATGATAATTCAGGGAGAATTGCAGGATCCATTCCTCTTTGAGATCAACCAGAGGTTGAGTAAATTTATAGAATATATCGAGGGTTGATGGATGGAAGGAAGCAATGGATTTTCTTGCGGTGTCCCCGACAAGCCTATTTTCTATGTCTACTTGACTAATCAACCATGATATGAACTTAGCGCAAGGATACACTATAGGTTTGGCTGCAACTTTTGTATACCTAATTTCTTGATCAACAGGTATACGCTAGTGACTTCCCCAAGAAGGAAAGACAATTCTAGGTAAGTTTCTTCTTTAAACATTTGGTGCATCTCTCCCCACTTGTATTTGGTGCCTACTTCCATGCTGCATAAAATGTCCCCATAAAATGGTCCTAAGATTCCCACATCTGCTTTGAGTTCTGCTAACTCTTATATGTTTGGGCTCACTTCGATAACTACTTATTTTCATTTTCTCTATCTTTTGGAAGACATTAGTGAGGTTAGGAGTGAAATCAAAATAAAATCCCCATTGTGGTTAAATCCATTCTCTGAAATAAAATAAAGAGAATATGAACTTCCAGAGAAATGGTTTTCAAGATCCATATATTTCGGTGTCACACGATTTAGTGATGCCCCAAATGCCCCTGTCCCTTGGTCGTTGTGGAAAATTTCACCTCCCATTTATTTTATGAATTTATGGATGAGGAATTCTCTGTACTTGGGAATAATCAATAAGGGCTATGAATTAAATGTTTCATGCACTATTGATTAAGTTCAAATATTAATTGTGGGAATCCTTGCATTGATAAGGAAATGAGATTTTAAAATGAATTAATCTAGACCCACAGAACATATCTCATTAGAAAACAAGACTAATAACCAAAAGGTTGACAAGAATAAGATCATGAGAATAGTCTTTGAGAGAGAAAGTCACAAAATTACCTCTTAAGATGAGGTGTTGGAGTGTCGAAGTACCCTATTCTTCATCTAAGTTTCACCTATATATATTCAAAGCAATAGTATGCTAGTCCCCATAATATTTGAAGGTAAGGATTTATGACTTTAAATCCTAGAGTTGGGACCTTAAATACCCATGAAAGTTTATGTGTGAACTCCCTTCCATCCATGATAAATTAAGAGGGATTTCCCTGCCAAAAGATTTAAATCAAGCATGTTATGTTGAATGTTGCAAGGAGATGTTTTGGAATTTTGTTCTCATGATTAATTTATGTGAAAGGAGGTATGTAGAATCTCCCATAGTGTTAGGTGATCACACACACACAAAAAATGAAATGTAAATGATTGTCGAAGAGAGTGATAAATTTCATATCAAGTGATACAATTCTTAGTACCTAGTTGTAGTGAACATATGGAAGTAGGTGAGCAGGGGTTGGGTTGATGTGACATTCCTCTTTTAGTCATCCTAGCAATGAATTAATAACGATGACACTTGTGCTGAAATCACCCTTTATTGCTTTGGTTCTTGGTAAAATGCAAAGTGAAAATAAAACCACTATAGAATCCCTTTTATATCATGTGATATCCTTTTACCTATTTGACATTAAATCAACATGATTTTTTCAATTTTCAAATATTGTTTCAATACGATGTATCATGCCTTCAAAAAATTTCCAAAGGTGTGACAATTATCTTTCTACCTTATCGAACTATCACAACTATGTTCTAGTTGTGAAAATATGTTATTATTGTACTTCTCCAAAACTTGAGGTTGTGTGATGTGTCACATCCTAGAAGAATTTAATTCTCACGTTGATTAGCTTCTCTTTTCTTTGTGAGGTGAGGTGTATTGCAAATGAGGAAGTTTTGAAATAGATTCATGTGTTCATGTATGAGAGTCTCTCCAAATTTGCAATTTTGCAAACATGCTATATGTCGCATCGCAAAGAACTTTGAAATTGAGCGATAAATTCATTAAAATTTTCTTTTGTTTATCACAAATTTTGAATTTTGAACTTATGTGATATGTTGTGCAAAATCAATTTTACTTCTTTGCCGCAAGGCCGTAATTTTTTTGAATTTTTAAACCTTGTCGCATCTTTACAACTTTTGTGATGCCGTGATCCAGGAGGATCCGAAACACTCAAAAGTGATCCAAGAGGATCCAAAATGCCCAAAATTTGACTTTCTCAAATGATTTTGAAAACCACTTCATTGCGTAGAGTTTGGTGATAGCTTTCCAATAGCGCAAAAATATCCTTAAATGAAGTTCATATGAAGAAGTTATGGTGGATCAAAGTTTGGTCAAAACAAGGAAAAAATCAAGGGGGTGCCACATGCCCTATATGTATAGGTCACAAGATTATGTCAGTTGGGTGATGTGCTAGCATGAGAGGCTGCCACATTTCACTCATTTTTTGAATTTTCAGACCCCCATGTGGACCAATAAAAAAGTGCCACATGTCATCCGTAGGATGACATGGCATCTGTATGATGACATGGTAGGTAAAGGTGGCATCCACATGGTAGATTCATACAGTTACATGTGGAATATGATGTGGTAGGACGTTGATGTAGGAAAAGACTACACAAAGGTGGACCAATCAGAGAGTGCCATGTGGCACTCTTCGTGTAATATACCAGATATAAAAAGTATGCAGAACAGAAATAAAATGCTAGAAATGGCAGAATAACAACAATATAACCAGAATAATCACCACAATAACAATGAAATGATATAAGAATAACAACAAAAATAGCACTTTGATTCTGAGAGCAATGTTCACGGGCCTCTTCGAGGGGGAAACCTCCAATCGAGCAGAGCTCTATTACAATAATCTCCAAGCTAGGGTTCTCATACCCTTGACTCCGATTTATAGTAAATATGTCTATCAAAAGAAGCATCTAGAGAAACACTCTTCTAGAAGCGAAATATTCTATTAGGTCTTATTACATTCGACTTATTCTATTTTATTGCAAGGCCTTATTAATATTGACCTTTATTACATCCGAATATATTGTTCTACATATGTGCGGGTTAGGACCCTAACACTTTGATTGGCCAATAACAACTAAGGGAGAATAAAACTTGTCAGAGTCGAATGGAATAGAACCCCTGACCTCTAGACGATGATGTGATAGGTACAGGTGGAAATAAAGTGGGAGATTCATACAGGTCAAGGTGGTGGATGAGGTGGAAGGATTTTGATGCAGGGAGTGATTGTACACAGGTGGACCAATTAGAGAGTGCCATGTGGCACGCTTCGATTGGCCAATAATGGATAAGGGAGTTTATAACTTGTTGGAGTCTAATGGAATAGAACCCCTGACCTCTACGGGAATAGTTAGAATATTCCTTATTCTTAGCTTTATGCCTCCTACCATTGTGCCATATGGTTGGTTTGTTAAAACAAACAAACAAATATTATTTAATATTATTTCAATGCAACCCGAGAATAAAGGGGCTCGGTTAGGCCGATTTTAGCCTACTTAAACCTAGCTCTAGACCAAAGCAAGACATGGGTTTTCGTGCCATATTGGACAATTTTTCATGAAAGTTCATACCAAGTTCTTATTTTTCTCGATTTACATGCAAGAGGTGTTTCTATGCTATATTTTCCTCATTTTGTGTGCCATTGAGTTCTTGGAGAAAGGTAGAGGGTGTATATACTCATTTTTCTCAAAATTGCGAGAGGAATCTGATGGTGATGTTTTTTTTGTGTAAAAGTGTTTTTTTTATGAAAGTATTATCTCAGTTTTTCATGTATGAGATCCGTAGTCTCTTTATATGTGCAAAAAGGGCTTTCCAGACACTTGTTTAGAATATAGTCGAGTTTATACTCATTCTTCCCAGAATTTCGTGAGGATTTTAATGGTGACCTCTGTTTCTAGGTTGGAGTAGCTAACTTGAAGGGTGTCTTCATAATTTGACATTTGTAAAGACCATTTTATTGTAATTTGGCAATTAAGCACTAATAAGAGCGGTCTATTTCTCTATGTTTTGGCACTCATTATTGCTGCAAGTTATATTTATTAGTTATTGAAGTTTATGGATAAGTAAGAAATTCACATGATATTTTACAAATAGTCAAGTTGATCTTCAATTTCCCAAATCTGGTCAGATGTTTATGTGTATTTATGAACTAATTGACATCTAAGGATTTTTGGGCTAAATTGGTATCAAAGTTTGTTGTTATTTTAGATCAAGTTGGTATCATAACTCGTTTGGTATTTTCAGATCATGTTGTGACATATCACAACTTTGGAAGTTTATCAATGTTGTGACGTTTGCAACCTTAAAAAAATTTCAAAATTTATCCCATTGTGACATTTCACAAGAAAGAGAACTTTGACACGCTATGAAATACTTTAAGGCTTGATCAAAATGAAAATTAGTGAAATAATAAAGCATTCCAAACTCTGAGAGACCCATCCAAAAATTGTTGAATTCATGAAAATGATTGAGGAATTTATTCAAAGAAAGAAAATACTAATTCTCTTCAAGTTATGATATGAAAGCTTGGACTCTCTTGAAATTAAAGGAAGGGCCTAATTCTCTTCAAGTTATGATATGAAAGGAAGGGCCCCAATTTTTTTCCCACGTTACATGACAAGGAGAAAAATAAAGGGAAAGTTGTTGCTTTCTCAATAGGAGGATGGTGTAGAAAGCGAGGGATAATGGTAGGAGAGGGAGTAGAGCTAGGTGGCTTCCACTTGTCGATGATCCCATACCTAAAGAAAAAGTAAAGGGTGGACAATGGGGCATATGATGAAAGTGGTATGGTCGCTTTCCAACAAGGTAGAGTTCAACAAGCTATCCTCGCAAGGCAACAATGGCTTTGTCCCCACTAAAAAAGTAAAGGGTGGTTAGTGGAGTGGGAGTGAAAGGGGGGGGATGGTCATATTTGGATGAGGTAGAGCTCAATTGGGGGTATTCTCACAAGGCTTTGACAACTCCTTTGTAGTAAGAAAAGTAAATAGTCATTAGTGGGGTGAGGGGAAAAGGGAGGGATAATGATTTTCTAGAGAGCCAAATCTTGACAGGAACCCTTCTACTAATGTTGGTAAGGGCCAAGAAGTTGACGCCAATTTTTTATGGAGGTACAAATTTGGATAATATTTCAACATTTCTTTTATTAATGAAATTTAGCTAATGTTGTACTTCTTAAATAGTCAGCTTTAATAATGTTATTTGATAAATGTATTTCATTTGAAATAAAATTTATTTTCCTTTTATTATTTTCGCAAAAGTATAGAAACATCAAATTTTAATTTTTTTGTATAAGTAATGATTAAATTGCATTTTCTTATTTTATAATTTTAATGATTTTTCTTTGATTTAGTTTTACAAGACATAATATGAAGATATATAAAATAGGGCTAAAAGAGATGTTAAGGTCCATGAGTCCCTATATTAAGGCCCTAACACTCATTTATATTAGTTTATTAGTTATGATTAGGTCAACTTAGTGGTAGGTTACATCATGCTTACGTTATCTCCTATTTATAATAAAGGAGATTCATTTGTTTAAGCATCTCATCATGTCTGGTGCACTGCATATATTGTAAAAGTAGGTTTCCCCCTCAAAGTGGATTATTATTTGTCTTTTTTGGAGTTTGGTTCATAACATTTGGTGTCAGAGCATGTGATCCTAGGGTTTCTCTCCTTCAATCAAGACATCTTGGAATTTTCTCTATAACTTTTTTTTTTTGAGATGATTCAAACAACGAAACTTTGAGGATACCAAGGAGACATATCTAAGTATATATGGTAAAAATTTTAGATACTGGTTCATTATAATTTATGAGTTACATCCTATGGAATTTAGGGTTTGTGACTGGTCCTAAAATCAGTTTCAAATGAGTCATTGTGGCATTTTTGCTAGAAGTTTTTTTTGTAACGGTTTCAGACTATGAAATTTTCAGGGTCCTAATAAATAATATATAAGTACGTTTTGAAACTTTTAGGTTATTTTTCATTATACTTTCTGATCTAGATTATTTTCAGCACGAAATGAGAGTGGAGATATAATGAAGCAATGCATAGAGATATCTCAGATATCCAATAATATAATAGAACTATATCAAGGATGCAACCATAAACAAAAAGTTACAGTAATACACAATTTTCTATCAATGAGCGAAAAGGTTCAAAGACTGTAAAAGTACAGAGTGAAAGACTCGCTAGAATGGTGGCATCTTATATTTGAGAAGAGATGTGTCTGCTACTCGCATTCACAAGAAGATGATTTTACAATGAGGCTCCAAAGGAATTTTTATCATAAATAAAATCCAAAACCCTAACCCCAGAAGATGAAAAGCCAACAGTTTTGTGGACCCCGCTTTGGGTAGTTTGGTGTATCAACTTCCCGTGGGCGTAACTTTGGCATATGATCTTCGTTTGGGGTGCACGATAGCTTGTTCGAAAGGTATCATCGAGGAGATTCATTTTTGGGAATCAATCATGCCTTCAACTATCGTTGAGAAGCTCGATCCTGAAAAACCTTCATTTAGGCCCTCAAAATGGCCCTGGAAGTTAAAACTAGTAAAAATAGTAAATTGCCAAAATTGCCAGAAAACTGTTTTGAGCTAGTTGGAAAAGGTGGGTGGCCATAGATACCCACCTAGATCAATCCTCCATCCTTAGGAAGAAATGGTATCCATTGCTTTGAGTGCCCAGGGGAGAGGGAAAAGTGCTTGTTGAATCTGCATCTTAATGAGTTGCTATTGGAGAAGTTGCGTTTCTTAGCTTGTTGAAGGTTGTCACGAACATGTGGCTGGAAGGGTTGGAAATTTTTAACCATTCTACCTACATGAGTTGGTTGTGTGTAGAATGAATCTTTACACTTTGTTGTAATCTTGTCAACCTGCTTCTATTGGATAGAAGGTGCTTGGGCCGAGGCTGCAGTGGTTGCAGTATCCTTTTGTTCACCTTTTGAATAGATTGTGAAGAAGTTGAATTTTGTAGTATGAGATACTAACATGCAGCATTGTTTAGGTGGAATAGTGGTCAGAACTACCTCTAGTATTTTGTAGAGATGACCCCATAGAAAAACAATGACACTTTGGGGTCGAGACTCATAAACAACATGGCGCTTCCACATATATGGTTGGACCAAGAGAACATCACAAAAATCCAGTGGGGAAATATCATATAATACCTCATCCTTGAAGGGATGGATGTCGTATGACAATCGACACTGTTGGTTGACACGAAGATCTCGTCCCTGGCGAAGCCAACTGATGTTGTATGGCTACGGGTGTGGTGTTGTCGACAATCCCAACTGTTTGACGACCTCTGTTGAGATGAGGTTCTTATGGCTTCCGCTGTCAATAATAAAATGTAATGGGGTCCCCTTCACCCACATCTATGAATGAAAAAGGGGCTCCCCCTCTTCAGGATCTGTTGGTTCTTTTGGTTGAATTGTTGTGGTCGCAACAATAGCAGTGGGGTCTATGTCGATGATTTGTCTTTTACTTGTATTTTCATAATCAGATTCTGAATCAGGGTTCAACTCCTTGTCTTTGATCTTGGAAACCAATGACTTTTTTGAGTGACATTCCTCGGTGTTGTGTCAGGGGATTTTGTGGAAATTGCACCATTTTTTGGTGTCCTTCTTTGTCTTCCCGTGACCATTTTTTCCTATGGCTTGGGATAGTTTTCAGAAGACTATTTTTTAAGGTCATATTTATCATACTTTGGTTGTTGCAGATTTGCAGACCCAAACTCCCATTTTTTCTAGTGCTTAAACTTATGCTTTATTTTAACAACATATCGATAAGAAGCACCGAGTGATGAGATGTCCCAAAAATCCATTTCAGTTTGAATGTATCTGTGTAGAGACCTACGGTATTTCAGAAACAAATGTCGTTCAGATTCTTTGATACCTAGATTGGTGCACAAGATCTGGAAGGTATTGGTGAACTCCACAACTGCTTGGCCCCTCTCTTGCCGCAATGTGTTCCATCTCATGTACTGGTCCTCATAGTTTCCAACAGGGTAATATTGTTCCTTTACTGCATCCAAAAAAACATCCCAAGTGGGCTTGACCCCATATATTCCAGACTCCTCTTTGGAACTTTGATCCCAGTAAGTTTCCCACCAATGTTTGACATGGGGGAAATATTTAAGGAGTGCGAAGGTGATCTTTTCCCTGTCGGAAAAATTATGAACAGAGAAATAAACTTCTAACATATTTAACCATTTGTCTAGGGAATTCACATCTATCTGACCTTCAAATACGGGAATATCAAAATTAACATGTACCTTGAAAGGAGAAGTGCTTCCAAACTGGTTTTTTGATGAAGATTTTTCTGTTTCTATCGACAGGCATTGAAGGATGTGGGGAAAATTCTCCATCATTTCATTCCTCTGTCGCATGAGAGCTTGCTCAAGAAGTAGTTTGATAGGATCGTCTACTCCGTCGTTTTCCTTTTCTTCTGCCATGGAGGGTTTCTTGGGTGTGAAAGAGAGATTGTATTCAAGAGAGACAATCTTGAGACCCAACTTTCTATACTTGGACCTCATCGGGGACATGCACTAAAAAAAATGATCAAGAGCAGCATGCTCTGATACCACTGATCCAGATTATTTTCGGCACGAAATGACAGTGGAGATATAATGAAGCAATGTACAAAGATATATCTGATATCCAATAATATAACAAAAATGTATCATAGATGCAACCATAAACACAGAGATACAATAATACACATTTTTTTATTAATGAGCAAAAATGTACAGACTATAAAAGTAAAGAGTGAAAGACTCACTAGAATGGAGGCATCTTATCTCTGAGAAGAGATGTGTCCGCTACTCACATTCGCAAGAAGATGATTTTACAATGAGGCTCCAAAGGCATTTTTATCATTAAGAAAATCCAAAACCCTAACCCCAGAAGATGAAAATCCAACAGTTTTGTGGACCCTGTTTTGGGTAGTTTGGTGTATAAAATTCTCAGGGGCGTAACTTTGGCATACGATCTCCGTTTGGGGCGCATGATAGCTCATTGGAAAGGTATCATTGATGATATTCATTTTGGGGGCTCAATCATGCCTTTAAATATCACTAAGAAACTTGATCTCGAAAAACCTTCATTTAGGCCCTCAAAATGGCCCCAGAAGTTAAAACTGCTAAAAATAGTAAATTGCCAAAATTGCCAGAAAATTATTTTGAGCGAGTTGGAAAAGGTGGGTGGCCACCGATATCCACCTAGATCAATCCTCCCTCCTTAGGAATCAATGGTATCCATTGAATTGAGTTCCTTGGGGATAGGGAAAAGCATTTGATGAATCTGCATCTTGATGAGTTGCTTGCCTTGTTGGAGAAGTTGTGTTGCTTAGCTTGTTGAAGGTTGTCATGAACATGTGGTTGGAAGGGTTGGACCTTTTTAACCAGTCTAACCACATGAGATGCCTGTGTGTAGAAGGAATATTTACACTTTGTTTTAATCTTGTCGACCTTCTTCTGTTGGATAGAAGGTGCTTGGTTCGAGGCTATAGTGGTTGCAGTATCCTTATGTTCACCTTTTGAACAGATTGTGAAGAAGCTAAATTTTGTAGTATGATATACTAACATGCGTCACTGTTTAGGTGGAACAATGGTCGAAACTAACTCTGGTATTTTGTATATATGACCCCCCAGAGAAGCAATTACACTATGGGGTCAAGACTCATAAACAACATGGCGCTTCCACATATATGGTTGGCCCAAGAGAACATCACAGAAATCCAGTGGGGAAACATCACATAATACCTCATCCTTGAAGGGATGGATGTCGTATGAGAATTGAAACTGTTGGCTGACACGAAGATCTCATCCCTAGCGAAGCCACCCGATATTGTATGGATATGGGTGTGGTGTTGTCAACAATCCCAACTGTTTGAGGAACTCTGTTGAGATGAGGTTCTTCTGGCTTCCGCTATCAACAATAAAATGCAGCGGGGTCCCCTTCACCCACATCTATGAATGAAAAAGGTGCTCCCCCTCTTCAGGATATGTTGGTTCTTCTGGTTGAGATGTTGTGGTCACTTTTGGACACACCTATCACACTTGGGGGGGGTGGGTGAATGAGTGTGGGGCTCTTTTTCCAAAACTTCCCTCTTACACAAAACTCATTAGTTAGCATTCAAAATTTTACTCATTACTCATTGTTGTCATTTATAACCATTTAGATGTGAACACATATCAGCAATATATCATCAACAAGTCATCACCACAAGGAACACAAAGAACACAAGATGTATGTACAATTTTCTTTTTATTACGGACTACAATCCTTGGGGTTTTCAACAACAAATGAATAGAGTACAACTTTACAAGAGCACCAACTCTATAATGAAAGACTCATCTTACACACTCAACACCATCTGAGATGGGGCAAAAATCCTCAAGAGATATCAATCTGCAATAGGTACGCGACCTGTTAGTAGTCCAGCCCACGTGTGTACGTACCCTGGCTCACTATAGCCCGCATATGTATGCGGTAAATGTATACAACAACATGTGTATGCCTTCTGAGCTATTAGGGTTTATCCTTCAAGATCAACTCAAATCCTCTGCAACCAATTTATCATTCTTTTTCGTCTCTCATTGTCCAAACTGACTACCAGCCAGTCACAACACATCCAATCTCTCCAATAGCTTATTCATGCTCCACAACCAATTAATATGAATGCTACTCAATCATAATCAACATATTATAGCCATCATATCAGTACTGAATCATAAGAGTGCGGCTCACTCCATCAACCAATATAAACCACATCATAGCAACTATACCAAGAATTCCCTAAGAATTCAAGCAATAGTATCCATTGAGACAATAATGAAACCATACCAGTGTCTCAGTGACTGATTTGAGCCCATAGAATGCATATCTGGAACCTGCTTCAGTATTCAACTGTCATTCATCAGCTCAAACACAAATCTCCATGATTTTATCCACTGTATGCACCTTGTCCTCATGCAACCCGCGTATGTACACACACTGGCCCATTACAGCTTGTGTATACCTCATAAACTAGGGTTTTTGAAGATTCGATGATTTTTCCGTCAAGATCTCCGATATTTCCGAAAACTTGATTCATCCATGAGATCTTCCTCACGCTCTCTTTCTCAGAATAGATCTTCAATCAATACTCTCACAAGAATCTCGCCATCAATACTCCAAAAGATATTCTCACAAGAAGCTCTCCATTGATCCACAAAAATGATGTTTTGCAAGAGTCCATAGATACCTTATTTATACTTTCATCCTCTAGGTCACTTAACCCATTTCTAGGTCACTTAACCTATTTTCCTTATTTTAGGGTTAACCACTTTCCATAAATAGAAATTTCTCCAATACTTTATCATTTAAATATTCCTTCTTGATTTTGTCACTTCTCTTTATTATTTAAATAATCCACCTTTAATTTATCACTTTACTTTATCATTTAAATAATGATTTCTTCTTTTAGGTCACTTTGACTTCTTTGACCTTGGGGGCTTCAAGCCTTCATACGGGGGTCCTTCATCTTCGTAGGGCCATAACTCTCAAACCATGAAGAGTTATGCGATGTTCCACATACTATCGGAAATGGCATGACAAGCACTATCCATCTAGTATAGTTTTACCATTAACTTCATTGATCTTAATCTCATTATTCCACATACAAGCATAGGTTCTTTGAACCACAACTCAACCACAAAACATCTTCCCGTGAGGGCTTTCACCATAAGGGGACCACTTTGGAGTTCATCCATTTGTACTTCTTATTAATCATGACAAGACAATAATGAGTCATAAAACCATGCATAATATATCAAATAATCCATCTTCATCATGTATCAATGACAACTCATTGATCCATCTTTATCTATGCATCTTGATCCATCTTCAGCAATTGGTTTCCACTTGACATCTATCATTCTCATCAAGGATAATACATATACATTGTTCATCAATCATCAATCATCAATCAATCAATATTATCAATCAATCAATCCATTGACATCAATTAATCACTCAATCATTTGACATCAATCCTTTGACATTAAAATAATCAAACCATTGGCATCAATGAAAACATGATCCAACAATATCCCCCTTTGGCATTGATGGCAATACCAATATTGATGTCAACATGTAGACAAGGCATTCTCTACATCAATAGTCATCAATCACAACCATCTGACTATCTCTCTCATAAAAATGTGACTATCTCTTCACATCAATCACATCAATGTGACTATCTCTTCCCCTTTGACATCAATGGCAAAGGGCCATTCTCCTCTTGGGGCTGCTCCCCTTGCTTGAAATATCCTTGGGGATGCTCCCCCTATCTTGTTTCCACTGAATAATCTCTCCCCTTTTGAACAAGGGATATCAATCTGATGTAATGATGAAAATACATTACTCATGCTCCCTCTATGACCATCGCTCCCCCTGGAATTATGCCTCTGTGATCTTTCCTCAAGTATAGAGATCTTTTCTAGGTATGCATTTGATAAGAATTTCCTCCTAGAATCATAAGAATAATGACTCCCCCTATGGGTATGTCTCCCCCTATTTTCAATCGGATCATAGATCAACCACTCTCTCTATGGCAATCCTTGGACCTATTCCTGCATCAAACTTGTGACATACCATACATCATGAAACAAAAGATATATCAATCATGAAAATAGAGAATCATATACTAGATATCAACCAATTACATTGTGCACAATATCCATGTGCATTAACCATGTACGTCAACAGATATCATCCATGGAATGTATCCACCATATGCCAACATGTGCATCTACCAATATGCCAACATGTGCATCTACCAATATGCCAACCATGTGCATATACCAATTATTCCAACCATGTGCATCTATGAGTGTACCATCATGCATCATCACTTGCACCAAGCAAGTATATCAACCATGCATCAACAAGCTATGACTCCCCAATGATGTACAACATGACTATCAACTCAAATCACCAACTACATGTCTCAATATGTAGCCCAACCACATGCAAAATGCATGCACCATGACATCCAACATATGCTTCCAATAATACATCATAAGATATATCAATGGAACTCAAATATGTACCAACCATGTACCCCAATAGATCAACATCAATCCATACTCATGGGTTAGTGCCATGCACCCAATATTTATTTTACATCGTCACCTTACATGATCTAACATAGAACCATGAAAACCTGCAGAAAACAGTGTCAGAACCTGCAATAAACAATGTTAGACTCTGCAACACCGAGTTATACCAACACATCAAGCTACAATCCATGTGCATTATCTTTTTCCCAAGGCTTTACCACATATATGTGTTCTACTGCACAACATCTTGTGTATGTACACAACCTATTCAAGGTCAGCTTCCATATGTATGCGACTAATACCACTGTCACCCACGTATGCCTCTGTGGATAACACACTTGAACTCCCTTTCATTCTTTCATTCTGATCTGGCTGCTCTGTCTTCTTCACCCACTTTTGTAGATGTCCATGCTCCTTAGAACTTGAGCCGTGAGCATCCATCTTTTCAAATATGTCTCCTTTTCCTACTTCATTCCTTCTTCTAGACATGCTATGTGAATTCCTCATCATGGAATTTCTTCTTGTGTTCCAGCAATCCTAGGATTTGTGGCCAAATCCACTGCAACTGTAGCATCTCATGGTGTTATAGTGAACAACAATGTGTCCTACTTTATCACATGTCCAACACCTCATGGTGTTATAAAATCTTCCATTATATCTCCTTTCATAAGATCTACATTCAAAATCTTTGTGACCATATCCATTACATGAATAACAATGCTCATGAAAAATACTTTCATACCTTTGCTTTGGTGTCCCAAGAATAGTTTCTTGATGTCTTCCTTGCTTTGTTCTTTTGAAATTTTCTTTGCCTTGTGTAGATGTTGTTTTGCAATATTGTCTTCCTTCTTTGATGGACTTACCTCATGCTTCTTTGAGGTGATTTCTTTAGCATGTGTAGCTTCTTCTCTATATCCAAGTCTTGATTTATCACATGGTGATCTTTGAATTTCCAAGATCTCATCCAAGATTCGTGAGCTATTCAAGAATTTGTTTGACTTTTCTACCTTCTTTCTAAGGTCAACAATTTCAGCTTCTAACTTACAACATGACTCTTCCTTTTCATTTATTTGATTCTTCAATAGTTCCTCTATTATTTTTGCTTCTTCAATTTGGGTCTTGAGATGGACAATGGTTTCAAAACTTTTGTTAATCTCATCATCTACATTTATATCTTCTTTTCCATTCTTTAGTCTTGTGATCTTTTCTTCCTTTTCTTCTAATTGAGTCTTATTGCTCTCTTCTTGTTCCTTGAGCATTTCCTTTAATTTCAACATGTGCCTTAGACTCCTCCTAAGAAACTTCTTAGTGTTATTCGAAAGATAGTTATAGTCTATATAATAATGATCACTTAAATATCTATATAAACCCTGCTCAACTTCCTTTTGAAGTTTTAATAGATTTTCTTCTATTCTTTTCATGGGATAATTACCATCAAACTTTACACAAATTGTTTCTAGATCTTCTTCTTCACTTGTAGAGAAAAATTCATCATCATTGCAATCAAGGGTTTTTGAGGGTTCTTTACCTTCATTTGAAATATCTTCATGATCTTCCTTTTTGCCAACATCAACACATAATTCTTTGCCTTCATTTGAATTGTCTTCAAGATCTTCCTTTGTGCTATCATCACTTGATTCTTTATCTTCACTTGAAATTTTTTCAAGATCACATTTAGAAATAGTATAATCAAGGGGTTTTGGAGATTCTTTACCTTTAATGATCTTGATGAAGTGATCTTCAATATCTTCTTTCTCCTTCTTGCTTTGATATGTCTCCTCTAGATTTAGCCATAGATCCTTGGCGAAAGTGCATTTTCCCATGCTCTCTTTGATAGGGCTTGAGAGTCCACTAAGAATGGCCTTGATAGCCAATGCATAATTCTTCTTTCCTTCCCTTTGAGCTGCAAACTTTGACTTGTTCTTCAATGAAACTGATCCACCAATGGTTGCCTTCCAAATAGTTGCTCCCATTTCCTTCAAATGTATTCTCATCTCTATTCTCCAAGTAGAATAGTTTTCCTCATCAAGGATTTGAACTTCATCATCCATTTGTGTGTCTATGGATCTCCTTCAAGCTTGTTAAGGCTTGTAGTGAAGGCCTGCTCTGATACCAATTAATAAAATATTACCTTGACTTACCTTGATGTAGAGGTTGTTGTCTGCACTTCCTTTTCTAAACCCTCCCTGTTGTAGATACTTATCCAGTCTAGAGTACCATGCTCTAGGAGCCCGTTTTAGACCATACAAGGCCTTCTTTAATTTACACACATAATATATGTTCTCTAACAACTGAAATCCTTCTGGTTGTTCAATGTAGAATTATTCTTCACTTCCCCATTTAGAAAAGCTAATTTTACGTCCATATGATATACTTTAACATTTTTGGAGCATGCATAGGCTAAAAGCAAACAGATTGCTTCCATTCTGGCAACTGGGGAAAATGTATCTTCAAAGTCGATTCCTTCAATTTGTGCATATCCTTTACATACCAATCTAGCTTTGTTCCTTGTAACTTGTCCATCTTCATTTAATTTATTCCTGAAAACCCATTTTGTGTCGATTACATTCTTATTCTTTGGTCTTGGAACCAATTCCCAAGTGTCATTTTTCTCTATTTGATCCAATTCTTCATCCATGGCCTTATTCCAAAATTCATCCTTGTTGGCTTCTTCAAAATAGTTTGGTTAAATTGTAGATAAGAGTGTTGAAATTACTAAGATAACTGAGAGGGGGGGTGAATAAGTTGTTACTGTGATTAAACAATTTTAAGTCTATTAAACCATTTTAAAACTTTCATCAAGTGACCATCAATATTATACATCATATGAACAACACAAATAATGAGCATCAATCACACATAATATATACACAGAGACATATTTTCACAAGGAAACCCATAAAGGGAGAAAACCTCTTCTTCTTTGAAATGATAGGCAGTCTTTTAAGTTCTGTACATCATTTATGTTTGAGCACCAACTCAAAGTGAGGCTACTACCTCTGTTTTACAAGCTCCAAATTTTTGAGAGAACCAACTCTTTGGTTTCTCTAGCACCCACTAGAAGGAAGCACCAACTCCCTAAATATTCCAGCACCAATTGGATTTATACAAGCACCAAATTGTATACAGAAAACTCTGTGTTTTCCTGAGCACCACCCTGCCACGCTGTTTTTCTAGGCACAACTAGATGGAAGATACAACTTCCAATATTCAAGCACCAACTTGAATATCAAAGGACCACAGTCCTACCTAACACCACCCTTCCTCCCCGATTATGCATAATTGATTGACAAACAAACAATACAGGTATTTCAATTCTTACCCCTTCTTCATTGTTCTGCAATTCTTCTCTGGTTCAAAAACTGTTCTGCAGTTCTACTCTGCTACATGCTATTCTTCTCTTTCTTCTGTCGGTTCGACGACTGTTACTCATCTTTGAGTTTTATCTCATGCTCTCCATTCTTTCATTTTACCCTTCTTACAGTTCATCTCATTGTTTCGGTTAGAACAACCCACCTTACACAGTCGTTGCATCTCGCCTTTTATACTCATCAGCCTCATCAGTTACACCTCGAATCTCCTTGGGCAAAGACAAAAACTTCTCAGCAACTGTATCACCAACCGATCAAGAACCATGATTCAATTTTTTAACTGACTTGTAACTGAACTTATTAATCATGAAAATAAACAATGACTCTTCTATCATATTCCTGATTAACCTGCACCATTGGATTACCAATGATGGATCTCGTGCCTACTCCATATGCCCACTGGCTGTGACCACGGGACTAATCATAATGCCTTTCGCATTTTGCATTTTGGCAATCCTGTGTCGAAGGGTCTCGACACTCCAAGTTGCGATCGTCGAAAAAGAGCTTAGCTCCACTAGCTCCACCTTCTCATGTGATCACCAATTGTGACCATAGCCTACACAAAAAGGAGTTTTCGCATTTCTCATTTCGACAATCCAGAGGTGAAGAGTCTTGACTCTTCATGTTGCGATCTTCGAAAAGGGGATTAGCTCTGCTATCTCCTCCCTCTCACATGACCACTGGTGGTGACTTGGTGCTTATCCACAAAGCGCTTCATAATTCACAAATTCAAGAATCCTGTGGTGAAGAGTCTCGACTCTTCATGTTGCGATCGTTGAAATGGAGCTTAGCTCTGCTAGATCCTTCCCCTCACGTGACCACCGACAATGACCACAAGCTGCGCCAAAAGGTGCTTCGTGATTTCTTGTTTCATCATTCTTGTCGTGAGTGTCCTTGGCACCTCCAACTTTCGGTATTCAAAACTCTGAAATGGAGTCAGATCAACGATACACAATCTTCATGATTTGACGGTCCAGATCTTTTCGTGATCTCGCATATCACGAGTTCTTGTCGTGAGTTGCTTCCTTGATTCCTCCACCTCCCGGTATTCAAAACTCCGAAACGAAACCTTTGTCATGCTCTGATCTATCGCCACGTGTCCCTCTTGGATCAACGATCCAGATCTTATCACAATTTTGCATATCGCGAGTTGGAAGGTTAGAGCACTGCCTTCCTTTGACTTTCCAGTCAGTGAAATGTTAATCCCTCACCACGTGTACTCCTTGACGATGGACGACCCTCCTGCTTTCAGGACTTTGTAAGCCCACTTCATCTTGTACTTAAATATCGTGCTCCTTCTTCTGGATCCAATGATAGCCAGTCCTCGCACTCATATCCAACGTCTGATATTTGTTCTCCTCTTTTGCGTGCTCCTCCTATCTATATTCAGATCTGACAGTCATCGAGAATTCGGGATGGGTGATCCAATGATCACTGTTGCTCCTCACTGTTGATCTTGCCATTGTCATGCCATCATCTCTCTGTTGAATGTGCTAGGCGTGTTTGTTCTGGTGAACGGATTTTTCTTCTAGTCTCAACTCCTGCATATTTGTTTCCAATAATCTGATCCGAAGGATGATTTTTTTGTACTCGTTTGCTAGGTGTCTTTGGAGATACTTGTTGAACTTTATATTCTGTTTCTGTTGGATTCTCTTCATCTTCCTCTTCTACTTCATCTTCTGCTTCTTCTTCAAAAAGTTGTTCCATTGATTTTTTTTCTTATTCCTTTGATTATGGTCTGCCTGTTTCATTAATTGACGCTAATTGTTGGATCATGTTGTCATTGATGCCAATGGTTTGATTATTTTGATGTCAAAGGATTGATGTCAAATGATCGAGTGATTAATTGATGTCAAGTGATTGATTGATGTCAATGGATTAATTGATTGATAAGATTGATTTATTGATGATTGATGAACAATGTATATGTATTATCCTTTATGAGAATGATAGATTTCAAGTGGAAACCAATCGATGAAGATGGATCAATATGCATAGATAAATATGGATCAATGAGTTGTCATTGATACATGATGAAGATGGATTCTTTGATATATTATGCATAGTTTGATGACTCATTATTGTCTTGTCATGATTAATAAGAAGTAGAAATGGATGAACTCCAAAGTGGTCCCCTTATGGTGAAATCCCTCACGGGAAGACACTTTCTGGTTGAGTTGTGGTTGAGAGAGCCTATGCTTGTATGTGGAATAATGACATGAAGATCAATGAAGTTATTGGTGAAACTATCCTAGATGGATAATGTTTGTCATGCCATTTCCGATAGTATGTGGAACGTCACATAACTCCTCATGGCTTGAGAGTTATGGCCCTACGAAGATGAAGGACCCCCATATGAAGGCTTGAAGCCCCCAAGGTCAAAGAAGTCAAAGTGACCTAAAAGAAGAAATCATTATTTAAATGATAAAGTAAAGTGACAAAGTCAAGGTGGATTATTTAAATAATAAAGAGAAGTGACAAAATCAAGAAGGAATATTTAAATGATAAAGTATTGGAGAACTTTGTATTTATGGAAAGTGGTTAACCCTAAAATAAGGAAAATAGGTTAAGTGACCTAGAGGATAAAAGTATAAATAAGAGACAAAGCTCACTCATAAAATACACACTTGTACATATTGTATATCTAATTTCTTGTGTAAATATTCTTGTAAATACTTGTGGATACATCTGAAGTGGCAAACATCTAAGGTAGCATGAAGGGTTGACGGCGAAATTCTTGGAATTACAACAAAACCCTATTTTTTGAGGTTTACGCGGGTTGTCTGTGTACAAGTTGCGTACATGATGATTTATATGTGGGTTGTCTGTGTACAAGCTGCGTACATTCTAAGTTATACGCAGACTGTCTGTGTACACGGTGAGTACATGTTGAGTTATACATACCCTGGTAGTGTATTAGGGTGCGTACATGTTGGTAAATCCATGAAAAGTTGAAGAGATGAAGATGCAGAGGTTCTAGATTTTGAGATCAAGCTCCCAGGAAGGTATAAAGTGCTTAGATACATCAGATCCATCCATTGGTTCAAAAGGTATGTCTTATTTCTATGAATAGTTGGATTTTGATGTATGCATGAGGAATGGCAATTGAGATTTGAGGATTCTCCCTAGAGAGACTAGTGGCTTCATGGGATCTTCTACATAAGTCAGATCTACAGAAATACAATGTTGGTATATTCATCATTGATACTTCTTGTGAGGAACATCTTGTATTTCTTGGCATATGGCTAAGGGTTTTTATGGTACATGGTTGAGAGCTTGTATTTGTGTAGTAGTTGATGTAATGAGAGACTGAATATCAGAAAGGGGTTGATGACTAAGATCATGTGAGGGATATTATACTTGTTCATGATTACACATACCTATATGAAACATGACTAGAGAGAGACATACTTGCCTTGAGTAAAGGTTATATATGAGGATGCATGCACAGGGTACAGTTACAGTCTGGATACAGTGACAGGTTACAGATCTATGTGAAAGAAGTTATAGAGGATCAGAAGTTTTCAAGAAAAAGGAAACCTTGGTTTTAGAAGGCATACATAGGCTACATAACAGTTTGGTAGCATACATACGTGGGCTGCATAACATATAGGGTGTGTACATACGCGAGCTGCAGCACTACAGTTCGCGTATCTGTTGTATTTTTGTAGATACATGTTCAGTTTAGGTACAATTTGATTACATGGCAGTTGTACAGATTGGATACAGGTCAGTGGTACAGATTGATACAGTTGTACAACAATATATCTCACAGTGACAGGTTGACAGTGGTTCCATCATTCTACTTATACTTCATGGTAGTTGGATGGGGCAAGGATAAGTGGTTGTAGCCACCTTCCATTTGTAGCTAGAGAGCACAAGGGGTTGTATCATCCTTCTGGTTGTAGCCATAGAATTGTGGAGTTGGAGCTTCCCTCAGGTTGTAGCCTGAGAAACTAGGGGGTTGGATACTCCTTCCAGTTGCAGCTAGAAAACAAAGGAAGTTGGTGCTTCCAATGAATGTAATTCTTTAAAACATATAAGAAAAAGCATTATGTGGTTTTCTCCCAATTTGGGTTTCCACGTAAAACACTAGTGTACTGTGTATGCATGTGATTGTTCATTTCCTATTGCTCATTATTGGATAATAATTTTACATTGATATAACACTTGGATTATTTGGAGAAAAAGGATTATAATTATGCTATTACTGATTCACCCCCCCCCTCTCAGTAATCCAACAGTTGCGACAATAGCAGTGGGGTCTGGGTCAATGATTTGTCTTTTACCAGTATTTTCAGAATCAGATTCCAAATCAGGGTTTGGCTCCTTGTATTTGATCTCAACTACCAATGACTGTTTTGAGCGACATTCCTCGATGTTGTGTCAGGGAATTTTGTGGAAATCGAACCATTTTCCGGTGTCCTTCTTTGTATTCTTGTGACCCTTCTTTTCCTATGGCTTGGGTTCGTTTTTGGGAGACTATTTGTTAAGGTCATCTTTATCATACTTTGGTTGTTGTATATTTTCAGACCCAAACTCCCGTTTCTTTTGGTGCTTAAATTTTTGCTCTATTTTAACAACATATCGATAAGAAACACTGAGTGATGAGATGTACAAAAAATCCATTTCAATTTGGATGTATTTGTGTAGAGCCCCACGGTATTTCAGAAACAAATGTTGTTCGAAGTCTTTGATACCTAGATTGGTGCGCAAGGTATGGAAGGTATTGGTGAAATCTAGAACTGATTGGCCCCTCTCTTGCTGCAGTGTGGTCCATCTCATGTACTAGTCCTCATAGTCGCCAACAGGGTAATATTGTTCCTTTACCGTATCCACAAAAAAAACCCAAGTGGGCTTGGCCCCATATATTTTAGAATCTTCTCTGGAACTTTTCTCCCAGTAAGTTTCCCACCAATGTTTGACATGGGGGAGAACTTTAAGGAGTGCGAAGGTGATCTTTTCCCTGTTGGAAAATAATGAATAAAGAAATAACCTTCTAATATATTTAACCATTTGTCTAGGGACTCTGCATCTATCTGACCTTCAAATATGGGAATATCAAAATTAACTTGTACCTTGAAAGGAGAAGTGATTCCAAAGTGGTTGTTTGATGAAGATGTGCATGTTGCTATCAGCAGGCGTTGAAGGATGTGTGAAAAATTCTTCATCATTTCGTCCCTCTGTCCCGTGAGAGATTGCTTAAGCAAAATATTGATAGGATCGTTTGCTCCATCATTTTTATTTTCTTCCACCATGGAGGGTTTATTGGACGTGCAGGAGTGATTGTCTTCAAGAGAGACAATCTTGAGACCCAATTTTCTATACTCGGACCTCGTTGGGGACATGCATTGAAAAAAAAAAACCTATCAAGAGAAGCCTTCTCTGATACCACTGATCCAGATTATTTTCATCACGAAATGAGAGTGGAGATATAATAAAGCAATGTATAGATATATATAGGATATCCAATAATATAAAAAAATTGTATCATGGATGCAACCATAAACACAGAGATATAGTAATACACAATGTTCTATTAATGAGCGAAAAGGTACAAAGACTGTAAAAGTACAGAGTGAAAGACTCGCTAGAATGGAGGCAGCTTATCTCTAAGAAGAGATGTGTTCGCTACTTGAATTCACAAGAATATGATTTTACAATGAGGCTCCAAAGGCCTTTTCATCATAAATAAAATCCAAAACCCTAACCCTGGAAGATGAAAAGCCAATAGTTTTGTGGACCCCGTTTTGGGTAGTTTGATGTATCAACTTCTCGGGGGTGTAACTTTGGCATACGATCTCCATTTGGGGTGCACAATATCTCGTTGGAAAGGTAACGTCAAGGAGATTCATTTTTGGGTCCCAATCATGCCTTCAAATATCATTGAGAATCTTAATCCCAAAAAATCGTCATTTAGGCCCTCAAAATGGCCCCGAAAGTTAAAACTGCTAAAAATAGTAAATTGATAAAATTGCCAGAAAAATGTTTTGAGCGAGTTAGAAAAGGTGGGTGGCCATCGATATCCACCTAGATCAATCCTCCCTTCTTAGGAAGCAATGGTATCCACTGTGTTGAGTGCTCGGGGGAGAGGGAAAAGCGTTTGTTGAATCTGCATCTTGATGAGCTGCTTGCCTTGTTGGAGAAGTTGTGTTGCTTAGCTTGTTGAAGGTTGTCACAAACATGTGGTTGGAAGGGTTGGACCATTTTAACCAGTCTGGCTATATGAAATGCCTGTGTGTAGAAGGAATATTTACACTTTTTTTTAATCTTGTCGACCTGCTTCTGTTGGATAGAAGGTGTTTGGGTCGAGGTTGTAGTGGTTGTAGTATCTTTCTGTTCACCTTTTGAATAGATTGTGAAGAAGATGAATTTTTTAGTATGAGATAATAACATGTGGCACTGTTTAGGTGGAATAGTGGTCGAAAATACCTCTGGTATTTTGTAGAGATGACCCCCCATAGAAACAATGACACTGCAGGGTCGAGACTCATAAACAACATGGTGCTTCCACATATATGGTTGGCCCAAGAGAACATCACAGACATCCAGTGGGGAAACATCACATAATACCTCATCCTTGAAGGGATGGATGTTGTATGACAATTGACACTATTGGTTGACACGAAGATTATGTCCCTGGCGAAGCCACCCGATGTTGTATGGCTATGGGTGTGGTGTTGTTGATAATCCCAACTATTTGACAACCTCTGTTGAGATGAGGTTCTTATAGCTTCTACTATCAGCAATAAAATGCAGCAGGGTCCCGTTCACCCACATCTGTGAATGAAAAAGGTGTTCCCCCTCTTCAGGATATGTTCGTTCTTCTAGTTGAATTGTTGTGGTTGCGACAATAACAGTGGGGTCTGCATCGATGATTTGTCTTTTACTAGTATTTTCAAAATCAGATTTTGAATCAGGGTTCGGATCCTTGTCTTTGATCTCGGCCACCAATGACTATTTTGAGCGACATTCCTCGATGTTGTGTCAGGAGATTTTGAGGAAATTGCACCATTTTATGGTTTCCTTCTTTTTCTTCCCGTGACCCTTCTTTTCTTGTGGCTTGGGATGGTTTTCAAGAGATTGTTTGTTAGGGTCGTCTTTATCATACTTTGGTTGTTGCAGATTTGTAGACCCAAACTCCCGTTTGTTCTGGTGCTTAAATTTCTTCTCTATTTTAACAACATATCGATAAGAAACACCAAGTGATGAGATGTCCCAAAAATCCATTTCAGTTTGGATGTATATGTGTAGAGCCCCACAATATTTCATAAACAAATGTCGTTTGGAGTCTTTGATACCTATCTTGGTGTGCAAGGTATGGAAGGTATTGGTGAAATCTAGGACTTCTTGGCCCCTCTCTTGTCGTAGTGTTATCCATCTCATGTACTGGTCCTCATAGTTTCCAACAGGGTAATATTGTTCCTTTACCATATCCACAAAAAAATCCCAGGTGGGCTCGGCCCCATATATTCCAAACTCCTCTGTGAAAATTTTCTCCCAGTAAGTTTCCCACCAATGTTTGACATGGGGGAGAGCTTTAAGGAGTGTGAAGCTGATCTTTTACTTGTCAAAAAAATTATGAACAGAGAAATAACCTTCTAACAGATTTAACCATTTGTCTAGGGAATCCACATCTATCTGACCTTCAAATACAGAAATACCAAAATTAACCTGTACCTTGAAAGGAGAAGTGCTTCCAAAGTGGTTGTTTGATGAAGATGTGCATGTTTCTATCGGCAGGCATTGAAGGACGTGGGAAAAATTCTCCATCATTTCATCCCTCTGTCCTATGAGATCTTTCTTAAACAATATATTGATAGGATCGTCTACTCCATCGTTTTTCTTTTCTTCCTCCATGGAGGGTTTCTTGGGTGTGCGAGAGGGATTGTACTCAAGAGAGACAATATCAATACCCAACTTTTTATACTCGGATGTCGTCGGGGACATGCACTGAAAAATAAATGATCAAGAGCAACCTGCTCTGATACCAATGATCCAGATTATTTTCAGCATGAAATGAGAGTGGAGATATAATAAACCAATGTACAGAGATATATCAGATATCCAATAATATAACAGAAATGTATCATGGATGCAACTATAAACACATAGATACAATAATACACAATTTTCTATTAATGAGCGAAAAGGTACAAAGACTGTAAAAGTATAGAGTGAAAGACTCGCTAGAATGGAGGCAACTTATCTCTGAGAAGAGATGTGACCACTACCCACATTCGCAAGAACATGATTTTTTTTTTTTAGTAAATTAGATTATGTATTAATTCCTGGTCAAAAATATAGAAGTCTGGGAATTAGCTGGCTTCCTGGTAGTGGTGCCCTGTTGGGAAACCACCTCTGCCAGGTGTTCGAGTCCAAAATGGAGGTAACGGTGCCCGTTCGAGAAACCACCGTTGTCCATAATCAAGTCTATACAATTAAAATTATCTACGTGGCCACGCAGGGCCAAATTTATCAAAGGAACAGATGTCAAGTGTCTGAGGGCATAAAATATACCATGCCACACAGGGTAAAAATATTGATAGTAAAATAAAAGAGCATGGGGAGGCATTAGAAACCTGGACCGAAACATGTCCCGACGTAGACATGTGCTTTCCCTCTCTCTTGGTCCGCCATGGTTCTTCGAATGTCTTGAAGAAATGCCATCACATTATCCACTCGACGCCATTGTTCATCTTTCCTGGTCTGCACCTCTCGCAAGGTTGGTTTGATGTCCTCTAGATATTTTTTTATGTTGTTTAGAGTGTTCATGAGTTCCGCACGCTCAATGTCATTATTATGAAAAGGAGAATGGCGGTGGGAGAGCGGAGAGGAGGGGGGATGTGGCAGAAAGGAGGGGCATCGCAGGGGAGAGGGAGGAGGAGGCGCATACCCAATCGAATTGCCCGAGAGATCAAACCACTCGACCCTACAGTCGTAGGGATTCAAGAGGGGGGAGAGACTGGTTACTAGATCAACCGGTGGTGGAGAATGAGGAGGAGGAGGAGGGATTACTAAGTGGGTGAGAGGTGGTGGAAAAACTTCTTCAGGTGATAGAGCAACCATGGGGGACGACGTGGGGGGAGAAGTTGAATTACCGTGGGGGGGGACAACTCACGGTGTGCTTGGGACTTCACATGACTGAACAGATGGGGGTAGTTTCCTTCCTTGGGCTTGGTACCAGGCAGCTACACACCTTGATCTGCCCCTGGGTCGTGGCATGAGGGTGTGCACCAGAGAGCTCCAAAATGGAGGGTATACACCAGAGGGCTCCAAAATGCGAAAGGAGGAAACGCATCAGAGCTGGACAACAGAGCTGAGAATGGAATGAGCACTGGGGATATCATTATGAGAGAAATGAGTCGATGAAGTAGACAATGGGGTTTATAACCCAACTAGCTGGTGTTGAGGTGATCGGGCGGTCTCTTCAAGCTCCGCCATGAATATTTGCAGGCTCTGGTTTGTGTGAACTGCAAGGTTCAAGTGTGGGAGAAAAGGTGACAGCGAAGCGAAAGAATACCGGTGAGTTTTCAATGGTGGACGAGACATTTGATTGCCAACTGTTACCGTGTGGCTTGGCCAAGTGGCCCTGAATTGGGCTACGTCTTTCATGTCACGTTGGCACCCCATCCGGGGGTCGGTCTTTGGAGTGAGTCAGGTTCCTGCATGCGATGACTACAGGGTGTGTGGGATTGTCACCAGGGGAGTAGGAGAAGACTCCTTCGAATCAAAACCCATATTGGCTAACCAGTCAGCCACTTGATTGGTCGTTCTTCTAACATGTGACGGGAGGATTACCCGTCGATGCTGAAGAGTTGAATTTATTCTGCAAAGTCCGTTCATTAGCCTCCATCTTGGGGATATTTTATCTGAGTTTTCCCCATTGATAAAATGAGTGAGGAGGTTTATCACAATTTATGAGTCTCCTTCTACGATGAGAGGAAAGAGCTCTTGCTCCTCTACCACTTGTAGTCCACAGAGGAGGCTCCATATTTCGGCACCATTGCTGGTATTTTGTCCCATGTTACCTGCCAGAATATGGAGTATTTCACCTTTGTCATTCTTGATAATCACCCCATAGCCTACTGGACCCGGGTTCCCTTTGGAGGCTCCATCAAAGTTGAGTTTAAACCAGTCTTTGGGCAGAGCGTTCCAGTGGGTGGGGCTTGTATTTTGTCTTGTAACTGATATTGATCTTCTAGGGTTGAGAGGGAAATTGATTTTCCATGCCTTGAGAATGTGAAGCTCATTTGGAGGGGGAGTGAGGTCCTTCTCTGTCCACTGATGGAGCGAGAGAGTTTTGTTGGTATTGGTTTGAATTGTGTTCCATACCTCCTGCCATCTCTTGATGATTGATTTGAATATTCTTCCATTCCTTTCTATCAAATGTTCTAGAGTATGAAACCTGGAAGAAACCGCCAAATTATGTTGAGGATGGGTGACTAAAAGGTCGAGCTTCTCCAGCCCTCAATGGTTTCCTTTAAGCTTTTGTGATTTCTATCCAACGTTCTCATGATATTGGCGCTATGATCCCAGATGCTTGAACTGTAGGGACAAATATTTAGAAGGTGATTTTGTGTTTCTTCCTCCTGACCACATAGATGACACCAGGAAGGACCTATGAAGACTCTTTTTCAAAGATTATCCCAGGTGAGGATGTTGTCATGGGCTATTAGCCAAAGAAAGGTATTGATTTTTGGCCAGGTTTGCATATCCCATATTTTTCCCCATACTTCCTCTCGAGCCAGGATTTAATGTCTCACTTTTATGTAGTAGGCTTCCGAAGTGTTGAAGGCTCCTGAGGTGGAGTGGTCTCATCTGAGTATGTCCTTGCCTTGTTGACTGGAAATTTTCCTTGCAGCTAGAAGTTCCTGCAGGGGACAGAGGTTGTGTTGTAGGGGAATGTGTAGGTTCTCATGTGAAGTTTTCCAGGTACACCAGATTTCCCCTAGATCAAAAGGCTTCCAATAGTCTTTCACTTTGTGAAGTCCTGCAGCAGTTGTATGGGGGATGACATGGCTAAGAGTTAAATATTTTTTTATTGGGGGGAGTTGTTTCCATGAATCACTCCAGAAGTTAGTTGAGGATCCGTTCGGAAGCTCCCAGAATGAGTGGTCGGTGATGAGGTCACGGTTGGTCCTGGCATCATTCCAGATTAGTGATCCTGGGATTTGACCAGTCCACCTGATGAGATATGTTTTAGGCCAAGTGGGGGTGTATTTATTCCTCCATAGTTGTGCCCACAAGTCTTGTGGTCTCTTTATCCAACTCCACAATATTTTAGCACTCAGGACCTTGTTGAGGATAACAGGGTCTCAGAGCCCGAGTCATCCATCCTTTTTCGGAGTACAGACTTTTTTCCAACTTACCAGGGACATCTTACGCCCCTCTTTGTTACCCTACCATGGAAATATTCTTTGAAGTGTTCTCAAAGTATTAATAATGGGATTTGGGGCCGCCAAGGCTGAGAAGATGTAGACTGGGAGAGCTTGCAGGACAAATTTGAGTAATATGAGGTGACCATGCAAATTGAGGGAGAAAAAGGTCCAGAGAGAGAGTCTTTTTTTTAAGCTGGAAAGTAAGGAATCCCAGGAAGAATTTATGAGTGGGTTATCTATGAGGGGGATTCCTAGGTACACATAGGGAAGGGTGTTGCATGTAAATCCAAGGAGGTGTGTGAGGTAACATTGGATTTCCATAGGAGTGTTAAAGAAGAACACTTTGGATTTACGTATATTCACCTCCATTCTCAAAGCCTCGCAGAAGAGGTCAATGATGGTTATGAACCACAAGGCTTCTCTGGTTGTGGACAAACCCATAAGAAGAATGTCGTCTACGAATTGAATGTGCGAAATGTGTGGAGAAATACCATGGGGCATGAGGCTAGAGAGGGAGTGGTCCCTGATGGCTACTTTAAGGGTGCGGCTTAGTCCTTCTGCCAAAAGGATAAAGAGAAAAGGTGAGAGTGGGTCTCCTTTTCTTATGCCTCATGAAGAAGAGAAGGGTTTGGAGGGGACGCCATTTATAAGAATGGAGAACAAGGCTGAGGAGGTGAGATTGACTATCCAGGAGACCCAAGCTGGGTCAAAGCCAAAGACTAAGAGGGAAGCTATTAAGTAGTTCCAACTCAATTTGTCAAAAGCTTTAGAAAGATCTAGTTTTAGGAGCATACCTGGAGTTTTAGTAGAGTGAAGAGAGTGGATAACTTCATGGGCCAAGATCATGCTATCCATGATTTGTCTACCCTCGACATAACCAGATTTTTCCTGAGAGACCAGGAAAGGAAGAATGGGTTTAATTCGGGTGGCATTGAACTTAGTGAGGAGCTTGTAGATGCCATTGCATAGGGCTATAGATCATAATTGCGACGGGAACGTGGAGTTTTTTTCCTTAGGAATGAGGGTGAGGAAGGTTGTGTTGAGGACTTGGAGGAATTTTCTGAATTTCTGAGAATCCTTAGTGATTTCCCAAACCTATACACGATTGAAGCTCCAACAATAATGGAAGAAAGCAGAGGTGAAGTTGTCTGGTCTAGGTGCTTTTCCTAGATGGGTATCTTTGAGCAATTGATCGACCTCCTCCTGAGTTATTGGTCTCATGAGGGCTTCATTTTTCTCTTTGGTGACCTCCTTGGGTATGTTCTTGAGGATGGAATCTATAGCCTGCGAGTGATCTGTTGGGGGTTCCTTGAGGAGAGTTTGGTAATAGGAAAGCAATTCCTTTTCCATGTCTTCATGTTGCTGAAGTTCTGTACCTTGTGTCAATACTAGGTGGGTAATGTGATTGGTTTGGTGCCGCTGGATCATAGATCTATGGAAGAATTTTGTATTTCTTTCTCCTTCTTTCAGCCATTGGATGTGAGATTTTTGTCGCCAGATTATTTCCTCATGTGCTCTTCTCTCTGAAATTTGTTTATTTAGAAGTGTTTCCTGCGTTTTAAGGTCTTCTGTCAAGCCCTATGATCCGATCTATTGTTGTAGCATTTGCATTTGTTGTTTAAGATTTTCCTGTGCTTGGAAGATGTCTCCAAAGGTAGACTTGTTCTGGGATTTTAGGTGTTGCTTGAGGTGTTTTAGCCTTTGTTGGAACCGATACATTGGTGTCCCTGTTTGAATGGTTGCCTCCTCCCACCAAGTATTTATGTTTGTTTGGAAATCTGGATGTTTCAACCAAAAATTTTCAAACCTGAACGGTTTCCTGCCTGGGGTACCAGTGATATTGAGGGTTAGTAAAATTGGCTAGTGATCCAATCCTAGGGTGTCTATGACAATGGAGTTCCACGCTAGGCCGTCCATCATAATAGCTTCAGAGATTAGGAATCGATCAAGTCTTTTGGAGACATGTTGTGCTCTCGATCTCCTATTTGACCACATGAACATCCCATTGTTTGTTTCCACATCTATGAGATTTAATAGACCAATGGTGTCATTGAAATTTATGCTATCGTTGCTGAGAGATCGATGGCCTCCCTTTTTTTCCTCTAGTCCTATAATCATGTTGAAATCTCCCCCAATAATCCAGTGCTGGGGGCCTAAGTGTTCTGCGATCCATTCCAGTTGTTGTAGAAAATATTCCTTGTCTCTTGGTCTGGGGGGGCCATAAACATTTGTAATGTAGCTCTATTTGTTTGAGCCAATGAGGTGAAAGGACGTAGTAATGGTCCACTTGGAGGTAAAAAATTTGTTGAGTATGACTGTATTTGGGTTCCAAAGTATCACTAAACCTCCATATTCCCCTCTAGCATCCACTTCCATGTATTGAGCTTGCTTCCATAATCTTTGAATAGTGATATTCGCCTCTATCCCTTCACATTTCATTTCTTGTAGGAGGAGAATGTCTGGTTGATCCTTCTTGATTCTGTCTTTGAGAAAATCTTGTTTTCTCTTCGCATTGAGTCCCCTTATGTTCCAGGATAGTATATTCATGATGATGGTGGGGGTTGGAGGGGAAGGAAAGTCTCTGAGATCAATTGTAATTGTCCTGAGTTGACAAGATAGTTACCTATGTCTTGAATGAGTTGGTATTTTGGTTTTCTGCCTCTCTTCTTCTCTTCTTTTGTCAGCTTGCGTTGTTCTTTTGAGGTGTCTTTTTGTATTCCCAGGTTTGTGTTGGCTCTTGCTAAGCCTCTTGCCGAAGAATTGATAAAGACCTTGTGTACCTTGTGTAGCTGGTCTGGCGGAATGGTATATAGTTGCTTCTTGTGATATGCTTGCTCCAGATGGGCCATGTCGATGCCTGCCAATACCTGATCCTCTAGGTCTGTATCTGGATCCCCTATTTCCAGTCCAAGCATATTTGGAAGAGTGGGAATTAGGATTGGAGAATGAGTGTAGGGAGGGGCTGGGGAATCAGGTTGAGAAGAGGCTATTGTAAGAGTTTTCAGAGGGTTGGTGGATAATGTGGGGGTATCCTAGGAAGTTTGTAGGGCATCAAAGGAGTTATTGGTGAGGGGTCCAGTGGGGGCCTTGGGGGCGTCTTCTTGGCTTGGTTCTTCTACGGCCCGTGACTTGGGTGAAGCCCTCTTTGGTCTTGTCAGAGTCTTCCTGAGCTGGCTTGGGTGGGTTATTTAGTGGGCATTCACGGAAAATATGGCCATGCTCATGACATTTTCGACAGCAAAAGGGTATGTGCTCGTAATCTAGGGTTTGGGACCATTCATCATCTTGGTAATCTAGGATATTGGCTCCAGGAAGTGGTTTTGAGATCTTTAAATATACACAGATGTGATCATAACCAGTGTATATTATTTTCTTGGTTGCTTCCGAGGATTTGACGTAACTATCAATGGTGTTTCCTATTCCTGTGAGTATTTCCTCCAACCAGAATTCCTGTGGGAGCGAGTACAGCCACAACTATACTGGAGCATGGGTGAAGTCTTTCTTTTCTGGGATGAATATTTCCATCCAGAATCAAAGGAAGAGGCCTGCTGAGTTGTAGAAGTACGGTCCTCCTTCAAAGATTCTATTTTTGTCCTCCAAGTTATGCAGGATGATTGTGAAGAATCCTTTTGATCCCAGTTGAAGATCGTAATGTCCCTTGGGTTTCCACCAATGTTGAATCCAATTAACCAGGTCTTTTTCTGAAGGCCATAACCCCAGGAATTTGCCTATTAGGGAAAAATATCAAATGTATTGTCTCTGATCTTCGATTCTTGGAGAGTTGATTATGTATTTTGGAGTTTTCATAGTTTGTGGGATGCACTTGCCTAATTCCCAGGTGCGTTTAGCTTTTGATTGGCTGGTTTACGAATCAATGTCCATCGGTTTCTCCTTGGCCATTCTGTCCTCCCATATAAGTTTATGCTTTCCCTCTGGGAGTTCAAAGGTGTGGCTATTAAAGTGAGAGGTGCCATGTTCCGTTCCTATGACAGAGCTGTAGGAGGGGGCATAGGGCGCCCCTCCCTTGGCCTCCATGGTTGCGGCATGGTACAGTAGGCGATAGAAGCTAGTTCAAGTTGCAGCAGAGAACCTTAGGGCGCACGTTTTCTCGCAAGAAAATGATTTTACAATGAGGCTCCAAAGGAATTTTTATCATAAAGAAAATCCAAAACCCTAACCCTGGAAGATAAAAATCCAACAGTTTTGTGGACCTCGTTTTGGGTAGTTTGGTGTATCAACTTCAAGGGGGCGTAACTTTGGCATACGATCTCCATTTGGGGCACACGATAGCTCGTTGGAAAGGTATCATCGATGATATTCATTTTGAGGGATCAATCATGCCTTTGAATATCAGTGAGAAACTTGATCCCGAAAAACCTTCATTTAGGCCCTCAAAATGGCCCCGGAAGTTAAAACCGCTAAAAATAGTAAATTGCCAAAATTGCCAGAAAATTGTTTTGAGCGAGTTGGAAAAGGTGGGTGGCCACTGATATCCACCTGGATCAATCCTCCCTCATTAGTAATAAATGGTATCCATTGCGTTGAGTGTCCGGGAGAGAGGTAAAAGTGTCTGTTGAATATGCATCTTGATGAGTTGCTTGCCTTGTTGGAGAAGTTGTGTTGCTTAGCTTGTTGAAGGTTGTCATGAACATGTGGCTGGAAGGGTTGGAACTTTTTAACCAATCTAGCTACATGAGATTCCTGTGTGTATAAGGAATATTTACACTTTGTGTAATCTTGTCGACTTGCTTCTGTTGGATAGAAGGTGCTTGGGCCGAGGCTATAGTGGTTGTAGTATCCTTCTGTTCACCTTTTGAATAGATTGTGAAGAAGTAGAACTTTGTAGTATGAGATACTAACATGCAGCACTGTTTAGGTGGAATAGTGTTCAGAACTACCTCTGGTATTTTGTAGAGATGACCCCCCAGAGAAACAATGCCACTGCGGGGTCGATACTCATAAACAATGTGGCGCTTCCACATATATGGTTGGCCCAAGAGAACATCACAGACATCCAGTGGGGAAACATCACATAATACCTCATCCTAGAAGGGATGGATGTTGTATGACAATCAACACTATTGGTTGACACGAAGATCTCATCCCTGGCGAAGCCACCCGATGTTGTATGGCTATGAGTGTGGTGTTGTCGAAAATTCAAACTATTTGACGACCTTTGTTGAGATGAGGTTCTTCTGGCTTCCGCTATCAACAATAAAATGCAGCGGGGTCCCCTTCACCCACATCTATGAATGAAAAAGGAACTCCCCCTCTTCAGGATCTGTTGGTTCTTCTAGTTGAATTGTTGTGGTTGCAACAATAGCAGTGGGGTCTGCGTCGATGATTTGTCTTTTACCGGTATTTTCAGAATCAGATTCTGAATTAGGGTTTGGCTCCTTATTTTTTATCTTGGCCACCAATGACTATTTTGAGCGACATTCCTCGGTGTTGTGTTAGGGGATTTTGTGGAAATTGCACCATTTTCTGGTGTCCTTCTTTGTGTTCCCACGACCCTTCTTTTCCTGTGGCTTGGGCTGGTTTTCAGGACACTGTTTGTTAGGGTCGTATTTATCATACTTTGGTTTTTTCATGTTTGCAAACCCAAAATCCTGTTTGTTCTGGTGATTAAATTGTTACTCTATTTTAACAACATATCGATAAGCAACATCGAGTGAAGAGATGTCCAAAAAATCCATTTCAGTTTGGATGTATCTGTGTAGAGCCCCACAATATTTTAGAAACAAATGTCATTCGAAGTCTTTGATACCTAGATTGGTGCACAAGCTATGGAAGGTATTGGTGAACTCCATAACTTCTTGGCCCCTCTCTTGTCGCAGTGTGGTCCATCTCATGTACTAGTCCTCATAGTTGCCAATAGGGTAATATTGTTCCTTTACCGCATCCACAAAAAAATCCCAAGTGGGCTCGGCCCCATATATTCCAAACTCCTTTGTGGAAATTTTATCCCAATAAGTTTCCCACCAATGTTTGACATGGGGGAGAGATTTAAGGAGTGCGAAGGTGATATTTTCCATGTCGGAAAACTTATGAATAGAGAAATAACCTCCTAACAGATTTAACCATTTGTCTAGGGAATCCGCATCTATCTGACCTTCAAATACAGGAATATCAAAATTAACCTGTACCTTGAAAGGATAAGTGCTTCCAAAGTGGTTGTTTGATGAAGATGTATCTATTTCTATCGGCAGGCATTGAAGGATGTGGGAAAAATTCTCCATCATTTCATCCCTTTGTCGCGTGAGAGCTTGCTCAAGCAATAGAGAGATAGGATCGTTTTCTCTGTCATTTTTATTTTCTTCCACCATGGAGGGTTTCTTGGGCGTGCGAGAGAGATTGTCTTCAAGAGAGAAAATATCGAGACCCAACTTGATATACTCGGACCTCGTCGAGGACAGGCACTGAAAAAAAAATGATCAAGAGCAGTCTGCTCTAATACCACTGATCCACATTATTTTTGGCACGAAATGAGAGTGGAGATATAATAAAGAAATGTACAGAGATATATTGGATATCCAATAATATAACATAAATGTATCATGGATGCAACCGTAAACACAGAGATACAGTAATACACAATTTTCTATTAATGAGTGAAAAGGTACAAAGACTGTAAAAGTACATAGTGAAAGACTCACTAGAATGGAGGCAGCTTATCTCTGAGAAGAGATGTGTCCGCTACTCACATTCACAAGAAGATGATTTTACAATGAGGCTCCAAAGGCCTTTTTATCATAAATAAAATCCAAAACCCTAACCCCGGAAGATGAAAAGCCAACAGTTTTGTTGACCCTGTTTTGGGTAGTTTGGTGTATCCACTTCCCGGGGGCGTAACTTTGGCATACGATCTTCGTTTAGGGAGCACGATAGCTCGTTGGAAAGATATCATCGAGGAGATTCATTTTGGGGGACCAATTATTCCTTTGGCCATCATTTATAATCTCTATCCATAAAAATCTTCATTTAGGCCCTCAAAATGGCCCCGGAAGTTAAAACTGCTAAAAATAGTAAATTGCCAAAATTGCCAGAAAACAGTTTTGAGCGAGTTGGAAAAGGTGGGTGGCCACCGATATCCACCTGGATCACTTTCTAAGATATATATTTTGTATTTTATTGCTATTTGACTAGTCCTAAAACTAGTCTCAAACAAGTGTTCTTGGTAGAAGTGACATATGTGAAGCTTGGAAGTCCAAATTGAGTTCCACTAGTGATTTTGGAATGTATAAAAATAATATTATTTCAGGTAACATTTTCACAACCGTATATGGAATATTTGACACATGGCATACCATAAAAGTTATATATCAAGAAAGGGATCAAAATCAACAAGTTGTGGGAAGGTTGCCATAACTTTCAGTTGGAACATCAAATTTTGGTTAGACCTATGTTATTTCAAAGAAGGCATATCATAGTACTATAGGCCAAATTTTCAGACTCAAAAGGGATGAAATTGCAAAGATACACGAGGAAAAATATCATCCATCCAGACAACCTAAAAAATTAGGGTTTAAAAGGTACGTCACCTATAATTGACATAATATTTTATTGGAAGATATATTTTTGGTGATTCAAAATTTGTAATAAATAGAAAATACAGGAGTATTATTACTTTTATACCACATGGGTAGGGGTGCTTCAAAATATTACATCACCAAGTAAACCTCTAGAAATCTCATCCATAACTCTTGAAGAAAATGAGGAGATACATAACAAGTTATCCAAATTAGAGGATAAACTTAATGACTTGAGTGTTAGGTCAATAACAAGTAGTGAGGTGGTAAACACACAAAGAAAAATACAAGAGATGGAATAGATGGAAAACAAGATGGATGGAAATAGGGATCAAATGGAAACAAATCTGGATGAAAATAGGTATCAAATGGAAAAGAATATGAATGAAAATAGGGATCAAATGGAAAATAAGATGGATGAATTGAAAATTTCAATCTTATAAACCCTAGATGGGAGGCTTCCTAAAAGTGACATTGTGACCAAAGAGACTCGTGAAAATAAAGGTATATTCATGTTGAACAAACTTCCAGTAATAAGCAATTTTTAGGTGAATTTGATTCTAATAGTTGATTTAATTATGGATGGGTTCTTAAGGGTATCAAATTTCCCAAGGTTGGATTAAAGAAGTTTGATGGAACAAAAGTCTTTACATGGGTGAACCAATAGAGAAATACTTTGAATTGCATAATATTATGGATGATAAGAAAATGATTTCCTTAGCAACCTTGTACTTTGAGATAAAACCTTATCAATGGTATCAATAAATCCTCAAAAGGAATCCTGATTCTTATCATTATACATGGATTTTATTTACAAGAGACTTAGAAGAACAATATGGAAAATTTTATGAATAAGACTACTTTATTCAATTGACAAGAATGAAGCACTTAGGTGATATTGAAAATTATAATTCAAAATTTCAGGCTTTAGCCAAAAGGGTGGATAACATAAGTGATGAACATATCTTTGAATATTACATGGGTGGATTACAACAAGACATTAAACATGAGCTTTTCTTAAAACATCCTAAAAATATTATGGAGGCTATGCAATTTGCTCATCATATTCAATCCAAGAATAGAGCTATACACAAGTATACCATGGGAACATATGTAGGAAGCATAGATAGATTTGTGGCTCATAGGGAAACCCTACCTCAACTGAATTGAATGTCACCAAATGAAATGGAAGAAAGAAGAGAAAAAGGAATATGCTTTGGTTGTAATAAAAAATGGTCAAAAGGTCATGAATGTCAAGAAACAAATTTGTTCACCTTGGAGAATAATAATGAAGAGGAAATGGACGCATTTATACAAAATGATGAGGAAGAAATTGTGAACTTAAAAGAGTAGGAAAAAAATGTAGAAATTCTAAACAACAATGAGAGGTGTGAAATATATGTTCATGCATTGGCAGGTTTGTTAGCACCTCAAACCCTTAAGATTGCATGATACATTAAGAAGAAAAGGTTCATAGTGCTTATTGACTTGGGGAGTACCCAAAACTTTATTGATTAAAATTAGTAGAGACTCAATTTTTGTGTGTATCTAGTGATAAATTTTCAAGTTTTGGTTTCCAATAGAGGAAATATTGATTTTGGAGGAAAATTACACAACATTAAACTTAGTATGGCAGAATATAACTTAGAAATCCCCATGTATGTCATTCCCATTAGAGGTGTATATTTGTTTTGGGGATTCAATGGTTGAGAACATTAAGTACAGTTTCTACAAATTATAAGGAGTTATTCATGAGATTTGAATTGGAAGGAATTCAATATGAACTCAAAGGGTTAAAATATGCACCTTATAAGGTCATCAACTCTGATAGAAATGGAAAATCTCCTAAAAAATGTAGTAGGGGAGTTGTGGTTAGACTTTATTCTATGGAAGTAAAGAAGGAATATGAAAATATTGTAGAGGAGTTAAAATTCATCTTGGAAAAACACCATAGGGTCTTCCAAGAAATTCCTAAAGGGATGCATCCATTTAGGGATTATGAACATTAAATTGAACTAATACCTGTAAGTAATCCTCCTAATAAAATGCCTTATAGATATCCTCATAAGAAAAAGGGGTATAATGATAGAATGGTACAATACATGTTGGATTCAGGTATTATTCAACCAAACAAGAGTTTATTTTCAGCTCCAGTACTGATGGTGATAAAAAAAGATAATTATTGGAGGTTGTGTCATGATTATAGATATCTAAACAAAATCACCATAAAGGATAAATTCCATATCCCAAATGTTGATGAGATATTAGATGAGCTTCATGGAGTGGCATATTTTACAAAGCTACATCTTAAATCAAGCTACCACCATATCAAATTAAGAAAATTGTTGGCAAATATTGACCAAGCAACGAATGTGTATTGGTGGTTGTTGTCATTGATGGCAACAGCAGAGCTGGTAGGATAAGAAGGATAAAAACCTTTAAGGATTCGAGGAGAATAAGCTCAGGAGGCATAGCGCTCTTATAGCATAGGAAAGAGACTGAGAGCCGTCGGATCTCACTCGGAAATCCCGACAGTTGTTGGATCGGGCGAAGCTGCGCAGATGTTAAGTGCAGAAGAGAAGGAAGACAGAGATCCACAACCACAGGATCTCATTCAAATTTCCCGAAAGAACGAGGGTCGTCAGATCAGACAGAAGCTG